>CM032878.1:46856000-46957455 GCA_019176425.1 Megalops atlanticus
AAACACAGGCCTCCGCATGTGGTGTTGTCCTCGCTGCCTTTAGGTTTAGAGCTCACCCCGTGTGCTCTACCGCTGACAAACGTAGGGCTTTCCGACAAACGTAGGGCTTTCCAACAAACGGTCTGGATAGTTTCTTGCCCCCCTCCGCTGCGGCGACTCGAACCCCGGCGGTGTGACTGGGACAATGGATAGGACCAAATTTTGCAAAGCCGCTTTAAAAAAAAAAAAAAAACGTATTCAGCAGTGTCATTACAGTTTATCGCTGAAAACGACTAATCTTGAAAAAATGTGGTGAACTGTAGCTATATGTAGGCCTAATGTTCTTACCGATAGGTTGCTCAGACGTGCTATGACCACGCGATGCGGGCGTCGTAAGAATTTCGCCTGACACTAAAAAGGGTGTAATAACAACATTTATTTAATGGAAATGATAACCGTGGTCAAACCTTTATTTTTTCATAGAAACAAATTAAGTATGGTAAATTATAGACACTAACCAAGCTGCAAGAGTCCTTGAATCTCGCTGATGGCATCGATGCAATCGTGTTCTGCAGCACCTAGACCAAATAAATACCTGTTAAACGAAACAAATCAAACAATATCACTCAAGAAAACATTGTAACACAACATACGTAAAATCTAGATAAAAGCAAAATTCTGTAAGTACAAATAATTCAACTTACTCAGAGTAAAGGAGTCCATCGTAGTCTTCTCAAGAGTTTCTTCAACAACCGTTTGGCTCGATAAAACGAAAACGTTGGCCTCCACAGATTCACGACCGACTTCATACTACCCCGCAGGTCGGCACATTTTTATAACCATCAGGACAAGTCAACATGTGTCACAACATGATTGGGTGGCACCCGCCTATACAATCACACGTTTTTTTTTTTTTTGTAATAAAATCCTAAGTCATAAATCTAAAAACGTGTGACAATCACCCGTCAAACACAAATTATAGCCATTAGGACTGGTCAACACATTTCGCACATGTCCGGAGCATCACACCGTCCGATCACACCTTTTTTTTCTTTTTTATGCCCCCTGTAAACGACTCCCCAGACCTCGTGTGAAAAAATGTTTTGCTTTTATGTCACTGTAAACGTCTCCCCAAACCTCGTCTGGAAAAAGTTTTACTTTGATGCCACAATATCTGTCCAATCATCACAGCATTTGAACAGCCTGTCCATCTTCTTGAATACATCATGTAGAGCAGGTATGTCTTTCCGAAGAAACATAACTTTAAGGTCACATTTAATCCTCTCAACAAACCCTCTCAACACCCTCTCAACATCCACTCACGCCTTGCGAAGCGTGTGATCTTCACACGCCTTCACGATTGTGTATTCGCCACCACACGTGTAAATGTAATCATCAGGATCCATTTTAAGACGATTAGCAAACACATGGTAGCTTTTTTTGTGGTGTCACGCTGTCCCACGCAGCTTTGTAGACGCTGTGCAAACCAGGGGCCTCAAGGTCTCTCCAAACTTTGTTTTCTAAACAAACACCAGTCTTTAGCAGTTAATGAAAGGCGCAACACGACCTCTGTAAACGACTCCCCAGACCACATCTGAAAAAAGTTTTACTTTGATGTCACCGTGCCTGTCCAAAAGCATCGCAGCATCTGAACAGTATGTTTTACTTTGATGTCACAGTGCCTGTCCAAAGTGTCACCATTTGAACAGACTGTCTATCTTCTTGAAAACATCATGCAGAGCAGGCATGTCTTTCCAAAGAAATACGACTTTTAGGTCACGCATAAGCCTCTCAACATCTATATCTTCACACGCCTTCACGATTGCGTATTCGCCACTACACATGTAAACGTAATCATCAGGATCCTTTTCAAGACGATTAGCAAACACATAGTAGCTTTTTTTTCGGTGTCACACTGTTCCACGCTGCGTTGTAGACACTGTCCAAACCAGGGACCTCAAGGTCTCTCCAAACTTTGTTTCTAAACAAACTCCAGTCTTTAGCAGGGAATGAAACGTGCAACATGTCCTCTGTAAACGACTCCCCAGATTCGATGGTATACAGTTTCACACAACGAGCAACTTTGTCAAAAACATACCCGCCAACACGACCATCAGACAACAACCATTCGTATTCCACAGCTTCCTTCTTGTTTTGAAGAAACCCGATCAAACCCACGGAATTCTTCTTCTTTTTTGGTGCAAAAGTCATTTTGTCGACCCCAACAGTGTCGGAAATAGTAGTGAGTGGTACCCTCTTTACACTCTTTGTCACTGCGGATGCCGACATTTTTTAAACAGCTAACTAGTTAGACTTAGTCGCACAACGAAAACGCACAGAATACCATCCACGGTCAAACGCTATTTATAAACGCCAGGACAGGTCAACACATGGTGCAAACATGTCCGGGGGGCAATACACAACCTACAATCACGCCTTTTTTCTTTTGTAATAAAATCCTAAGATAAATTTAAACCATGACACACACTCACAAATATAGATAGACAGCAAACAGCTCCTCCCACTGTCAAACCAACCTCTCAATCAAAACGACCTGTCACTCATAACGTGATGTCAATCAAACCACACTGTCAATCAAATCGACCTGTCATTCAATCAGGCTGACAAGGAGGGGGTCATCAATCATTTTGACAGAAAGTGCAGGATATATACTACTCTGGTCAAATGCTATTACTTTTGTGAAAGATAATTTCTATAATTTTTATAAAATGTAAATGAACATTGATTTTTTTTTCAATGTGTGTAAATTGTGATTTCAATCAATTTTTATCATAAAATTAACAAAAAGGTTTCAAAAATGATTTCCAGACTATTTAACAAACAAATTCAGAGATATAACAACCTTCATAATGTTATGACCTTGCCATAACTATCTATTTTCCACAGGTATCGTCAGCATTTGTGGCACTTGTGGCATAGTTGTCACAGTGAGACAAACCTAGTATACAACTGATTGATTTTAAATTCGAGTTGCATAAAAACTGGGACAAAAGCCAAAAAAAGCCAGCTTGGGAAAGTGAGTTATAGTAATATCATAAGAGCCAAACTGACATTAAAATAAACCTTTTCCATAGCTTTTACAACTGTAGCCATTTATCTGGCCCACCATAATGATATAGCATTATTGAATTGCCTCAGCATCATTGTGACCTCAAGGGCATCTTGTCAAGATTCCCTGGTAGTTGATTTTGCATACTTCAAAACAAAGAATCTACTAAAGAAGCACATGCAAAAATAACAACTGAACACACAAAATTTCATAAAGCTTTAATTCTTCAAAAAATTCCGATATGGTGAACAAACCAGCACACTGTCTGATGCGTTGGTATAGCTTTCCTTAAGGGTGTGTTGGTAGAAATTAGACATGAATACAAAAGACTGTATCGGAACACAGCTGATTACCAAGATAACAGAGCTCAAGTAAGTGAGGACTCCTCAGATCAAACTCAGTCATAAATAATATCCCAATGACGCTGTCTTACATTTACATGTTTATATTTTGTTACATAGCAGACTTACAAGATATGAGTACATTTAATGTTACATTTACATTTCTGATATCCAGCAGACTCTCAAGTACATCCATCCATAAAATGACACAAAACATTACACAAACAGGGACACCATCATCCATACATGAACAAGTACTATCTTCCAACAGACAATACAGAACTTGCACTGATGTGTCTGAGAGTTTGCAAGATACTCATGGGAATACATATGATCGCTGGTCTCGGTATTCACAATGCTCAGAGTGAAGAAACTATTTTCAAGTCAAAGAACTAATTGTGCAGACATAGCACACATGCAGTAAATTCAGTAGGTGCACTGGAGCTTTAATTGAAAAGAAACATTCAAATTTAAATGAGAGTTTGGTGAACACCCTCTGTATATCTGGGCTGTTAAGGAGCTTATCCGGGCAAAGCAGGCAAAACACTCAGCCTTAATTGTAATCTTTGCTCAAAGCAAAAGTCCAACAAAAGCAGTTCAGGTTCTCCTACTGCATTTTCACAGCCTTTCAAAGTACAAATGTGACCATTTGTTTGTTTATGTCTAGTTTTGCATGGCTCTATTTGTGTGGGTTTTGGAGCATTTGTGTATGCATGCTTTTGTGTATGGCTTAGTGTGTGTGTGCATCTGTGTGCGCTTTTTTCCCCCAGGTACTTCACTACTTTACTGTCCACATTTTCCCCTATCTCTGAGGCTGAAGTCTCCAAGCTCTCCTCTCCAAATGACTAGCCACCTGTCCCCTGGACCCCATTCCCTCCCATCTCCTACAAGCTATCTCTCCTATACTCTTACCTGCACTCATGCACATCATCAACACATCACTTACAACTGGTACTTTCCCCACTGCATTTAAGTAGGCTAGAGTAACCCCACTGCTCAAAAAGCCCACACCCAGCCCTACACATAGTGGATAACTATGGACCAGTCTCTCTCCTCCTAAATCTCTTGAACAAGTTGTTTTCACCCGTGTTTCTGCTTTCTTCTCCCAGAACGACCTCTTGGATGCCAACCCATCTGGTTTCAAAACTGGCCACTCCACTGAGACGGCCTTCCTGTCCATTGTTGACACCTTGCGGCCAGCAAGAGCTGCCTCCAGATCATTGGCCCTCATTCCACTAGACCTGTCTGCCGCCTTCAACACAGTGAATCACCAGATCCTTCTGCTCACTCTCTCTGACCTGGGAATCACTTGCACCGCACTCTGCTGGTTTGAGTCCTACCTCACAGGTAGATCCTTCAAGGTAAACTATATAGCCAAAAATATGTGGACACCCCTCCTAATTATTGAGTTCAGGTGTTTCAGCCACAGCCATTGTTAACAGGTGCATAAAATCAAGCACACAGCCATGCAATCTCCATAGACAAACCTTGGAAGTAGAATGGGTCATACTGGAGAGCTCAGTGACTTTAAACGTGACACTGTCATAGGATGCCATCTTTGCCACAAGTCAGTTCACGATATTTCTGTGCTGGTAGATCTGCCTCAGTCAACTGTAAGTGCTATTATTGTCAAGTGGAAGCGTCTAGGAGCAACAACAGCTCAGCCACGAAGCGGTAGACCACGCAAACTTACAGGGCGGGGCCACTGAGTGCTGAAGCATGTAGCACGTAAAAACCGCCTATCCTCTGTTGAATCACTCACTACAGAGTTCCAGACTGTCTCTGGCTGCAACATCAGCACAAGAACTGTGCATCAGGAGCTTCATGAAATGGGTTTCCATGGCAGAACAGCTGCACACAAGCCCAACATCACTATGCGCAATGCCAAGCGCGATATGTTTTCAACTTTACCACTGCAGGTTTTTTTCTAAAGTGGAGAGAAACATTGCAAAGAAATGTTTCTGCTAAATAGTACCCATAAAGTCCATGAATCTGGAAAGGAAAAAAGACAATACTTGGAGTTCAGTAAGTCACTTGCCCATGCCCTACTTGCTTCCTCAAATGTCTGTGTGCATTATCCGTTCCAAAAAACCGAATTAGGTGAACAATTCAGATTGTTTCCACTTAGGAGTCATGTACAGTAAAGGCAGAAAAAGGCGTAAAAAGGGCAAGAATCAATTATTTCTCCATGGAAGGTTGTATTTTCTTGATAAAGAAATCCTCCACATGTCTTGAAAGTATATGAGGCTCCATTGAACATGATAAAGGCTAAAGGTAATGCCAGCATTCTTCAGTTTGGATTTAATCAGATAAAAAGCTGCTCTCTGATGGCCTGAAAGTTAGCCACACCCCGCTGCCTGGACACTTGCATGCTATTTACAGTTTTTTTCAATTGCTAACAAGCATCGGTCAATACTGAAGCCACTTTTTCAAAACTCTTCATACAGTCTGCATTACCAACATGTATCTTGGCCAAACAGTTAATCTCACCTCCAAAACTCACTCAAACCACCAAAACACTTCATACATGTCTCAAAATAAGCTCGTGTGACCATAACACTGGCAATAATTCTCATTCAGAAAGCATACATTGTCACTCATAACACACTGACCTAAAAAACACTAACAACAGGGAGCATTACATAAATGATTAACTTTTATCTTTGAAGTTTGCATGATTTGAATCTTTGTATATAGTAATTTACTTGTGAAAAATAAAAAGTTGAAACAAAAAAACAAATTCCTGAAATTCCAGGGCTGCAATAATAATTACAAAAAAAATAAACATCAACAACATGTATAGTATAATCACTTATACTGTACAGTACTGTGAGGGTTCTAGTCCACCCTCTATCCTGCATTTGGCCACAAGTTCTCATCAACATCACATCTTATGTCTTCTCTGGCGATGCATCTTGGAAAGTATCTTCTGGAATTCCTAATCCAACCCTGGCAGTCTTCAGGAGAAGTGTCTCCACACCCCGCATTCATGGCATTCAGTAAGGACATCTGGTCGTGTGGATGGTGGTCATAAACCTTCCACCTCCATGCAGAGAAAAACTCCTCTATGGGGTTTAGGAAGGGGGAGTATGGAGGCAGGAATAGTACTGACATCCTGGGATGTGCAGTAAACCAGTCTGTGACTGCAGCAGAGTGGTGGAATGTCACATTATCCCACACAACAAGGAAGGTAGGGGAGTTTCTTGCCCCTCGACTTCTCTCCTCCGCTGGCACAAGTCGATTATGCAGGTCATCCAGAAAAGAAATGAGCCTCTCTGTATTGTAGGTGCCAATGAGTGGTTTGTGTAACAGCAAACCATCATTGGACAGCACTGCACACATTGTGATATTAGCTCTTTTCTGACCTGGGACATCCACGGTTGCTGTCTGTCCAATCACATTTCTTCCCCTGCAGCGTTTTTGCCAGGTTGAATCCAGCTTCATCCACAAAGATGAATGTACGTGAAGTTTGCCTGGCTTCCATCTCCAATACTCTCTAAAATATAGTAAATCCACAGTTTTACAGTACTTTACATTATGCATAGCTGTGTATGTACCCTGTTTGGTTATTGAACAGACATCTTACCTGGACATATTGATACCGGAGTTCTTTCACACGTTCACCGTTTCTCTCAAAGGGTACAATGTACAACTGCTTCATCCTTATTTTATGTTTCTCTAGGACTCTGGCAATTGTCGTTGTGCTGACGGTATTCACATTACCAAAAGTGATATTGTCTGCCAGCACTCTGTCCCGAATTTCCCGCAGTTTTATTGCATTGTTGCCAATTACCATGTCAACAATGGCAATTTTCTGTGCATCTGAAAATATTCTGCCTCTCCCTCCTGTGGGAGGCAACCTTTGGATCCTACTGTAAAACACAAAACAATCAATATATTTCAAAATGTCAGTACATGTAAAAATGTAAACATACTGTATCGTACTGTAATATGTTGTTCAATTACAGTATCATCGAAGGATGCACATCTCACCTGTTGTTTTGCAGGAAAATTCGTACTATTGATGCAACTGTTGAACACTGCAGATTTGGTTGCACCCTTGAACTGGCCTCTCTCAAAGAGAGACCGTGGTTTACAACATGGTCAATAACTGTGGCCCTTATCTCATCAGAGACCACTGCTCTTGGTCTTCCTCTCCTTTGTCCTCCATGCATTCTCCCTCTCCCTGTCACTCTTCTTTCCCCACCAACCTGTCTTCTTTGATCCATGTTTCCAAACAAAATCATTCCGAAGCCATCCCCTTTTGTCTGTTTGGTAATAAGACTAAAAACAGCACCCCTGGGTAGGGTTTCAGCTGAAATTGCAATCAGTTGTGTTTGGAATTATTATTCTTTTTTTGTAAATATTCTGCTAAGATTTTCTATGTATTTCAATATGGTTACTGCAGGAATGCACAAAATTTGCCATCATTCTGTTTTGAATGTGTTTTTAACAGTTTTGAAAACAGTGTGTTAGCATTTGAAAAATGTGCTGCAAATATATAGTGTTTTGCAGGTGGTGGAGTATTTACGAGAAAAGAGTTCATGGATTTTGGAGAATGTGGTCATTGAATACATTTTGTGCAAAAGCAATGAAAAATGATTCACAGTTTGGTCCACATAGACATCTGTTTTGCTGACTGTGTGAAGAGTTTTGACAATGTGGCTACAGTTTTGACCAATGCATGTTAGCAATTGAAAAAAACTGTAATAGAGACAACACATATCAAGATATTATTTGTCAATAGCAAATTTTCCTGTATGTATCATTTAAACATGTATGTATATTACCACTGGTAGCTAGTAATTGACAGGTTTACAAAGAAAGTACTGAACTGAATTCTGTAAAAATAATGTGTGATGATATTGTTAGGTTGTTAGACTGCCTAGGCTCAGATGAGCACTTACAGAAATACGTATGTGTGATTAGGCGACATCTCAACAGTTGTTGATTGTGTTTAGACAGACTGGCAGACAGTAGACTACAAGCATTGATATGTTGATGACCCTTTGTTCAAAGACAGTTCCTGTGGACCATTTGGTGTGGTCCATATTGATACGGTGACTGCTCTTTGTTCTAAGACAGTTCTCATAGACAATTTGGTTCCATATTGACATAGTGATGATGCTGCTCTAGGACAGTTCCTGTGGGGAACTGGGTGTGATCTAGACATATCATCTAGCCCTGATTAAATCTGACATGATTTTGGGCGATTAGATAAATGAGTAACAGAATGTAGATCCTAACAATGTTGATTATGAACAACCAAAGTATAAGGCAACAATTCCGCATGTACCTCAAAACAGTGTTGGGCTAAGATTAGAGCAAGGGATTCCTCCTTAAAAATAAATAATTTTTGTATATATATATTGTGTGGTGGGATGACCGCAGCAGCCAGGCAAAAAGATTCCAAAGTGGAGCCAAACAACAAATGAAGTGGCAAGGGTGTTTTTATTGGTTCCCAGGCGTGCAGGTGAAGGCGACGGCTTTATAGAGTGCGGGTGGTAAAAGTATCAAAATAAACAAAACAGAACTCAAACAACAAAGATGCAACAAAAGACAAAAAAAATAAATAAAATAAAATAACAAACAGGTAAACAAAATTATTTACACAGGTTTCCAATAATACCCACTAACTGTACATACGTTGACTCTGACCAGTCTTCACTTCCATTCAAAACCAATCCAACAACCAACCACAAATGAGGGCAAAAACTCCCTTATACACCCTCCTGGCTGGCTGGGATGATTAAAAAAAATTGTAATGCTTTTCAATCCCAGACTGTTAATAGTGCCATAAATAACAGAAATAATTTACAACAACAGTAGCCTTTCAATTATAACACATTTTCCAGATTTACTGATTTACCTATGTTCAGAAAATAAACATAGAAGAAAACTGGAGTTAACTGGACTATACGTCTCCACGCAATGAACCACCCTTTGCTCCCAGATGACCCGGAAACAGTGGCTGTGGACTGAAACACAAACAGTCCTTTCCTTGTGTTCCTGCCCTGCCCTGCTCTCCGCCCTGTCTCCGCCCACCTGATCATCTCCACCTGCCTGTCTGCACACCTGCTTCCCATCCCCTCATCAGCCCAGCCCTATATCTACCCTGCTTGTCTCTGTCTTGTTTGCTAGTTCGTTGCTATGGGGCGCCAAATGTAACAGACCTTTTTTCGTGGACAGAATGCCTTCTGTGCTACGAAACGCATAAATTCGTTATGAAACCATATAACACCGTAACGCCTTTTGTCCACGAAAAAACACAAACGGTTAGCATTGTGTCCACGAAATATTGAAGAGAGCACATACTTTCGTGCACAGAAAACAAAACGGATAATTCCTTCAGTGCACTGAATTGACCGTTGTGCTTTTCATTTTGTGGACAAAAGGCGGAATGCACTTCGCACTATGTGGATAAAAGAAATTCATTTTGTAGACAAAAGTAATTACGGTGTTATATGGTTTCGTAATGAATTTATGCGTTTCGTAGCACAGAAGCATCTGTTTCGTAGCACAGAAGGCATTCTGTCCACGAAAAAAGGTCTGTTACATTTGGAGCCCCATACGTTGCAGTGTCTTGTGCCTGTTTCGTCCCCGCCGTGGTTTCTGCCTGTGAGTACTACCGGTTACGATCCTGCCTGTTCCTCGACCTGGTTCCTGCTCGCCGCCTTGCCCTGATTGCCTGCCTGCCTGACCCTGCCTGTTCCTGTTTTCGACCCTGGTTTCGCCCACAGACTGACCGCCTGTTACCGACACTGCCTGTTCTGGTTTGCGATTTTGCCGGACGCTCTCAATAAAGCCCTTCGGAACCCGAAGCTCTCGTGTCCGCTACTGAGTCCTTGCCTGAGCCCTGACAGTGTCGCATGACAGTAATTAAACATTGTTTTTAAACGTGCGCGGTGCACTCGGTTGCAAACTAACAAACTTACAGCGTAATTCCACGAACTGTGTTTTGTACCATAAAACGGGTAAGTTACAGTCGTGTACATCATTATTTTTATTGTCCCAATTATACAGGCATTCCGTAACGGGCTAGCAGCTCCATTAAAATTGTTTCAAATGTCCTTACACAAATGAAACAGTCTACATCTCCCTATCATTCACAAAACATGTAACACAAGGGCTGTTTTTTTAAGTCCAAAAGAATCTAGCATAGGGTGGCTCTTTTAGGAGTAGAAACATAATGGTTTTCCTTTAGCCTGACACTCTCCCTTCAATCTACCAAGTTTCTTCTCTGTCAGCATCATGAAGTACTTTTAACTGGTGTCAGGCTTTCTCCAGAGCCAATATTTCTACCTATATGCTTCTAGAACCAGGTCATGGGCCACATGTATCAAATCTTGCTGAGCAGTTTTCTACACATAAAACGGTATTTATGAAAAGATACTTCCGGGAAAACACGCATACCTCTGCGCATGGTCTCGAGGTGGCATACGCATACAATTTGTAATTTGTGGATTGGCGACACCAAGAGGAACTAACGGTGATGCAAGTAAACGGGTCTTGTGTCAATCATTGATGAGTGTTATCGAGCCAGGTCCCAGCGCCAGGATGCAGTGACTAAGGGGGCAGTTAAAAATGGCGAGGGGGCAAATCTTTTTATATAGTAAAACAGATTATCATCCTGCTATTGCCTATTTCTGCATTTTTTTTTTCATCCTGCGGGTGGCAATATAGTGGCGTTTTGACTAGATGCAAACAATTCCCTACCTTACCTTTTCCGCGTGTTTGTGCGTCATGGCCATTATATGAAATAGGAATATTTGGGGCAGATTGCCAGGTCACCACCTAAAATCGGTCTGGTGGTAGGTTTACTGAAATTCATTGATTTAACCATGCAATAGCCTCTAAAAGACTAAATAACAACACAAGACTACTGTTTCAAAATCAAATAATGCATTTATTTCACAGCAGTGGTGAAGCCAGTATTAAAAGAGAGGCCAAAAACGAAGTGCACACAGGACCAGTGTGTCCGCACCCGGCGCCACGAGGGGGCAAGAGGGGGTTTAAGTTTAAGTTAGTTTAAGTTTTATGTACCCTATAGAAAAATAGCACAAACAACAAAAATATTGGAAACGTTGGAATACTCGTTGGAAACGACACAACTCGGTAAACGAGAGAGAGAGCGAGAGAGCTGCATGGCATGAGCAGAAAGACAGACAAAACGATCTGATTATCTGTTTTTTTTTTTTACTTAATGACCCTGATACTGTTGGCTATTATTTTGTTGATTTTAGCAGTCATCTCTCAGTGGTTAGAATCGTTCATAAATCCTATTATTTTGCGTCTTGTAGACCTACGTTCAGAGTGCTCCGATTCCCTAAATGGTGCGAGGACACTCAGGTTTAAAATCCGACCAGTTCTTTTTCTTCTCCTCCACCGTACGCACCTCTGGTGAAACTGCATTCATAGCAGTCACCACTTTGAGCCGCTCCGCATTTTTCCGTCGACTTGAAATGCCGCTACTCTGGCCTCCAAAAAGGACATTTTTTCTCCTCTCCACCTCATCAACCATCACCTCTATCCCCATGTCCGAGTAATTTCTTTTCTTATGTCCTGCCGTTGATCCTCAACATCAATCTCTGCATTTCACTCAGATTTACCTGGGATCGTTAATATGCTTATCCGACGAATTAAAGGCATGTCTCGGTCCATATAAGAACAATTGTGGGAGTGGACGTTAAGCGCGTTCATGTGCACATAATCTCACGCTGATTTGATATGACGATCAGGTGTACGTGGTGTTTGATAACTGACGAAAAACCTCTGTACACAAATCGTGAGATTGTGCGTACACATGGTTTTTACAGCAAGTTGTACACAAAGATTGATACATATGGCCCCATATGTTGTTAAAACTGTTGTAGTCAGAACTCTGTTCTGCAGTTAAAGCAGATTAGGCTTCTTGACTCTTCCAAAAGTGCTGGCCTGGCTTCCTTAGACGAACAGTGTAGTGGAAATCTGCTCAAAAAGAGAAATGCTAATTAAGTAGGTGAGACCCATATGGGGATGTTGGCTGACACTTAACATTTACATCGCATTTATTCATTTGGCAGACACTTTTATCCAAAGCGACTTACAAGTGAGGCAAAATACAACACAAGTGAAAACCATACAGAGTCAACAACATTAGAAGTACTGAATGACAAAGTCCCAAAGGTTGGCCAGGCAAGGTACCAACTAGCAGGTAAAACTAGCGAGTGCATTAAGCCATTACAACCAAACCATTACACCAAACCATTACTTTTTTATATAATACAGTTTAATAGGAGACAGGGGGACGCATTTCAGGTGAGAGCCGAAGAGCTGTCTTCAGATGTTTCTTGAAGACAGAGAGGGACTCAGCAGAACGGATGAGGTGTGAAAGTTCATTCCACCACCACTGCTAACAAAATTGAGCAGAAATAGCAAATGTTCAAAAACCCAATCATTTATATTAAGAACCAAGAAACAAAACCACCCTGTGCACACAGTTGAAAAGTGAGTCTCCTGCTCTCCAGCCACACACCTGTATTTAATATTCCTTTAATGAAGGTGTGGCTCTCCTAAGCCATGCCAAGAGAATGCAGCCCACACCATAACAGAGCTGCCAGAAACCTTCACTGTAGGAAACAAGCACTCAGGCTTGTAGGCTTCTTTTGGCTTGCACCACACAGGCACTTGTCCACTTGCTGAGGGGTGAAGGATGACTCTTCTGATCATGACTTTTTTCCACTGGTCATTTCCACTGGCTGCCTGTGTTATTTGCACTTTACATGCAAACATGCATTTTAGGTTTAATAAGTTTATGCACTGCAACATGACCATGGTGTCCCTCTCTCTGAAGTTCTCAACAAACTGTTCTTGATGAAACTGCCTGTTCACACTCTAGATATTTGCAGTCAACTCATCCAAAGTTGCACATCTGTTTTGCCTTGCATCCCAAACCAATACATGGATTGGTTTGGGATGCAAGGCAAAACAGATTCAAGTGGTATGTGCTTTTGACCACAGTTGCCCATAGTTGATGTCTTTCCCTCAGAATTCCACACCAACATCATCTTAGCCACTGTTCCTTGTGGAACACCAGCATTCTTCGTGTTCTGCATCACTGAAGCTCCTGCCCAACATGCCCCAAAAATCAACCCTCTCTCAAAGTCACTGACATCTGCTCCTATAGGTACGATAGCCAAATAATGGGGAACTGGGCTTGCCCAGCATTTTTAGACATGATGCTAAGCATGATGGGATATTAACTGGCAGTATAGCGCAGTGGTAAGGTGCAGGGCTTGTAACCAAAAGGCTGCTAGTTTTTTCCCCACTTGGGAACCGCTGCTGCACCCTTAGGCAAGGTACTTGACCCACGATTGCCAGTCAATATCTGTCCTCTAGAAAAAATATTACCTTATATTTTCTGCTTCAATCACATGAAGTGCATCACTACTGCTACAGGCCTTTCCCTTAACCACAGAGAGCTGGCATGAAATTAAGTCTGTGTTAAACTAAATTCAAGATGGTAATATAGTGGGGACTTAGTTGTATGTTCAACAGATCCTTGGGGAAAATCCTATAACACCAAGTACACTTCATATAAACCCAATCTAAGACCTGAATTCTGGTACATGAAATGTCATCTGAAACTTGACACTTGTCTGTGGTGGTTCATTTTATTTGTCATTAAAGTAAAATACACATTACAAACCACCAGATTTACAAACATTCCAACAATTTCAACATATAAGTATTTTAAATGGATTTTGAATTTCTCTGGGGAATGTACTGAAATCAAGGTCAACCTGCAACTCAGTGTGTGTATTTCATAAGCATATGTGCTCAAAAATATGTAAATAAAAGGGCTGACATTAACTTGGAATATCACAGTGTATTGTGTTGACACTTCATTTAGATGGAATCTACAGTAACTGACCTACAGCAGGTGCTGCTTCTTGGCATTTATATCGGCTAGGCCCGGTTCAGCAAAAACTGAACCAGAAGCTTCAGGACCCTGTCATCCAATCCAATCACATCCCCATCCTTTATCCCCTCATATAGCCTCATGCTCCTTGTACCCCAGCAAAGGTTCTTTCTAGGGTTCTCAGAGTCAGTCTGCACCGTAAGAGCCAGAGTATTCAACTGGTAGCAGAAGAAAGAGAAGTACACTCCATCTGTGATCACAGCCTGTGAAACAAATGGTCGTGTCAAGTCTTCATGGCTCCAGAAACCTGTAAGACAAAAAATGTGCACAGACGTGTACATAAAATAAATGTGCATTTCAGGCTTAGGGCATAAATGGTTATTCATAACATATGGTTATTTATTTGGTACCTGTATGTTCAAGGTCATGACAAAGATGCACAGGGATCAAAACATTATCCATTTTCCGGTTATATGCAAAGAAAACTATTACGAAGCAAACCAATATTATCACATAAAGTTGACCATGTTATTATACATGTGCCCCTACTGTATGAAACAGAAATCCTTGGACTTTGCCTGTCAAATTTATTGTTTTTAAGTGATAGAAAAGAATGGTTTCAGTGGTTTGACACTGCTTTAACTTGTTTACATATTGATACCAGGAAACCTTGTCATATAGTATTCATTGAGAGGTGCTGGCTAGTTAGAAAATATGGGTATTGTCTTTGACAACTATGAAATGACTATTTTTCAAGAAAACCATAGCTTTTCAAAAATGACAGAAAACTGCTTAATCCATCAAGTTTGTAATTTCAGTTCATTTTCTGTGTATGTTACTATATCAAATTTCTTTCATTAGAAGAGTACTGTGGCAGTTGCTTTGTGGTTGAACTGTGGATTTTTCAACTCAAATGAGCTACAAGCAGTAGTAAGCTAGTTAGCTGGCAAGCATGCAAGTGTGTGTAGTTTGTGATTTCTCCGAGAGAGGCAGGAAACAGTCTAAATATTCAACATCTGTCACTTTGTGACCTTCGCTTGTAAAGAAGAGATTTCTACCTGAGGTGAGAAGCTGATATGGCTGGAGCTTTCTTTGTCCAAAACAGCCTTGAGACAATTGGATATTAAGCGTTAAGCATCCTTAAGTGTTAGTAGCCCAAACAGGAGAGCCCAATGTTTGGATGCCCTTATACTGTCATAAAAGAGGAAAATAAAAATGACAGCTAAACTTAATCCATAAACTGAAACAAATCTGAGCAATTGTTCTGTCAGCATTTTTTGTTTAGGCAAATTATTGCATACAAGATCAATGCATAATATATTTATAAGCAAAAGTCAAATGGAAAAAACTTTTTTTTTTTTAAACTTCTTTGTCTAGCTGTTAATTGTCAGGACGCATTGGTTTTGTGTACTTCTTGTGTTTCTGACCCAACTATGGCTATGACATTGATGACACAAATAGTGGATATGACACAACTACAACTAGTGAAATCAGCTGATGCCTACTATCTATATAGTTTGAGAGAACATGCAAACCCTCAGGAACCTACCCAGGTGTGGGTAAATATACTTCTAAATACAGTTGATATAGCTATAGCATTGAGGCAGGTATCAAATTGCTGTGTACTGCAAAGCCATATCAGTGCACAGGTCAATTTAAGACCCGAGTTGCTTGTGTCAATTTCCCACCTTTTCCAGCATTTTCCCAACTCTAAACTTTGATTCAAACATAGTTTTTGGTTTGAAATTTTACTAATTATCCCCACTTTCTGGAGTCCTGGAATTCACTACTGTATATGTCATGTTATTTTTGTCTCTGGATATTAAGTGTCTGATATTGAGTAAGTTACGGAACTCATCTACTTTGTTATCTGAGGTACAGTGCCCTCCATACTTATTCATATCCCTAATAAAACACAAACAAATACAACAGAAAAAAAAACATAATGGATATTTCTGTGCTTTTTTTTTTTACTTTTCACACTTCAATCTTGACAGTATTGCACAGAGCAAACACAAGTCATTCACAAACTTTACTCCAGAGAACACAAAAGTCATATTTGTTCGTACCCCCATAGCAGGTGTTTTGTGACTCCTGAATGAATTACAATGACAAGATTCTTCCCATAGCACTTTATGTGTTTCTGGCTCTTCTAAGGTGGGATTTTGAGCTTAGGAATACATATTGGTTTTTGTCATTCAGACTGCTTTCTTCATATCCTCAACTGGACTGAGGTCTGGTCTCACATATTGAAAACCTTTGTCATCACTTAACCATTTATTTGTGGATTTGGTTTAATGGTTTGGGTCACTGTCATGCTGGAAAGTCCCATTTTTTCCCCAAGCTTGAGCTTCTTGGCAAAGGAGATCAGAACCATGAACAAAATGTCCAGGAAAATGCTGGAGATGATGTCTCCCTCCATAACAATGGTCTGCCAAGATGTGCTCACAAGCATTTTTGTGCTTGCAAGAGGCAAGCATGTTCTAAAATGGAAAATTGGACTAGAATTGCCAACTGAAATGAACTGACAACTAAACATTTCTTCTTTCATAGTTTAATGCACTGTTCTTCAGCATTTAGTGAATTTATTCACCAGACATACATACATAAGCAGGAATTAAATTTCTCGTTGCATATAAATGTGTTTGCCACACCTTGCTCACTCAATGATTGGTGTCATTACCTGCTGTGCTCTGATGAGGCAAATTGTTAGATTATGTTGAGGACCACTGCTCAATATTAGCAAAGCTTCCAGGACCCCAAAATATAATACATCCCTACCATATTTCACAGTGAGCATGTGCTTTTTCACAAGATATGCTTTTTGAGGTCAAACATCGTTAAACCTAGGTGCAAAAATCTTTGTCATCTGAATATAACACATGCTTCTGCTTGTCATTCACAAGGTGACTCTTTGTAGTCTGCCTCCAAAAGAGGCGTATTCCTTGCAACACAGCCATGAATACCACATTCATGCAAGCTACCTCAAATGGTACATTACTATACTTTGTTTGCTGTAGATGCCTTACTTTGGACATCTCAAATTGTTGCCGTTAGATTTACATTTGCCTCCTGAAGCACTTTTCATCACAGTATTCAATGGCAGAATTTCCCACAATGGCACCATATTTCAAGGATGGTACTAATAATTAAGTATCTGAGCAGCTAATTGCTAATCCCTATTGAATGCACTTCTTGTACTTTGCTGTGCAAAAGTGCATCTGCCAAACAACTAAATGTAAATTTAAGATGACTGTGTAAATTAATTTTAGACTGTAAGAGACGTTAACCATACTGACCAAATCGCCCATCAGATAATGATAAAGGAAGCCGACGAATGTTTAAGAGTTATTTTACTAGTCTTTTCTACTTTTTACTTGTGGTATCTATTAAAATAAATGCAAGAAACACTCTACAGGTAACAGATATAATTTGTTCATGAACGTGCCAGGAATTACGCTTCTGTCTTGTAGGAAAATTATTTTTTCAGTGCTACAATGGGACTATAATGGATAGTCTAATTATAAAGGTGATAAAGGTGTTTATTTTAGGGTAACCTCCCACTTCACTTGGTTTCTTTTCCAGATGTTTTTCTTGTTTTCCTTGTCATTCCTAACATCCCATTTGCTGATAACTCTACTCTGCATGTGAAACACACCAAGACTTATCTTTAAGGTTACCTTCTACATATTCCTATTTTTACAAATTTCTAAAAAAATGAAAATAAATCACTCCTCCTCCTACAGCTTTTAAGTTACATGGCTTTTTAGCCATGTCAGAGTCCTATATCCACTTTACTGTGCTAAGTGCATGTTTGTTGAAAAACTTTGTAGCTTTTGATTCACAGAGCTCTTAAAATGGATATATTTCTTATTTTTGATGTGCACAGATAAGATTGAGTGATTTCATAACTGTACAGCTTGATGCTAAATGAGCTATACAGAACAATACAATACAAACATTGTAAAGCCAAACACTACAAAGACACTCCTTGTTCTTTCTATGAGTATATCCCATAAAGCTCTGTACCTAGTCCCTGAGAATCCCTTGATGGCAAACTATTCTGAGTGTAAGGTTAGCAAGGACTCTATGGGCAGAAGGAAAAGGTGAATGATGCTTATGTTAAGAAAAATCCATGGCCACTATGAAATATGGCAAAAGGTCGATTATGTTTCATTTTTCAGGACTCTTAAGCCAAAAAAAACTTGGCCAGAAATGGACATTTCTGCCCTCAGCATTCATCCACATCTTCAAAGAAATGGGTCATGAATGTTTGCAACTTGCTCAATTTCCAGGCCTCAATCCAATACAGCATTTGTGGCTCAAACTAAAAGTGGTCCATAACTGAAAACCAAAATGTCTGAAGAACCTAACATCAATTTTGCCAGGATAAATGGTCTGAACTTGAGAAGTTCCAGACCCTCATAAAACCCAAAATGAAGCATCTATTACATGTAATCCATGCCAAAGGTGGACTAAATACAAAGTACAGGGGTGTGACTGAGTGTGACCTTTACCTTTTTTGAATAAAAGTAATAATTTGGGAACAATGACTTTGCTCTGTCCAATGAAAGGAAGATCACCTGTAACACTTAATAAAGTATGGCATTTTTAATGTTTTAAACAGGAAACATAATACACTGTATGTTTTACCATCAGGCATATATATGTATATAATCAAGCGTACGTATAAATATGAGGGATACTGTATTTCATGATACTCTATTGTTATTCATCATTGCCCTATCTCTTTAAATTTGGAGCTTTCTTCCTTTCATTCTGGGTCAAGGCTCTCTCTATAAATCTATATAGTTCTTCATAAAACAATTAATGGCAGCATTTTTATGAATATTATAATCTGGACTGTTGTACAGCAAGGAATGCCTGTGCTCAGCAAAGTATAAAAATGCTACTTACCCATATACCCACATAGAAGTGTGTGTGCAGGGTCTGGCTTTGCATAATAATGTGGTGTATTAATTATGCTGAAAAGCTGCTTTTACATTTTTAATTGAGGGATTCCTCAGGAAAACTGCACTCAGTGCTTCTAACCACAGTATTCACCGTGCAGTGGTGTGGTTATTTGTGTTTCAAGCAAATATGGCACTCACCTTGATACATAGCCTGTGCTCCGGTCCAAGCAAAAAGACTGGCAATAGCACTGGCTCTCAGGCTAACCTCAATCTGATCAACAAGGTTTGCCCTAATCAGTTTGCTTCTTTGAAACTGGTCCATAAACATGTGGAACTGTGTGTGACCATAGCTGCATGGGTCAGCAAGCTTGGAACCTAATAAAAAATAAACAAACAAGCATAATTCAGTAGCATAATTCCATGTCTGTAACTAGATACTATAGACTATTGGACTGTTATTGGTCTATATTAATAAATATATTTAGACTAATCTATAATAAGATTAATATGAATCTGTAGTAATAAATATTAATACCACAGATATTATATTCTGATTGACAAATACTGACAAAAACCATGACATGATACACTGTGTACAAATTACTAAAGTTTATAAAACATTGTCAGGTTAAGACATCCACATTATTTTATGCCTAGAGGTGTGGTACCTGTGAAAATGTTATTATCATACTGTCTCCTGAACATGGGAAGCAGATATGGAGGGTATCTTATCTCAGGGACCTCTGCAGAAACTTCCAACCCCAGAGGCACAAACTGGAGGCAAAGATTTTATAGGGTTAACTTAATTCTGCATTCTCAATGTCCCCTTAATATTAAAAAAAAAAAACTGAAACAATCAAGAACATCAAAGTCAGATTATGAAGATTCTGTACCCTTGCACAATATATGAACTCATGTTTTGGTGGTGGGGGCAGGGTAGTGGTGTTGGTAAAAATGTCAGTTTGCTCATGTATCTTGCTTTTTCCCCAAAATACACTGACATGTTACAGAGCTTGTAATCCATTCAGAACACCTTATCAAAAACACAAGGGACACAATTATTTTTTCCAGAATCCTGTGCACTACAAAACTTCAAAAGACTCTTGTGTTCAGTGATTAGCTAGCTACTTACCTCAGGAAGTTGCTGAGGTACCCTGATTTGAGAGTGTGGTTTGTCATCAATCTGAAACCTAACCGGTTCCATTCGACCTCTCCGGTGCCCCCTTGGAATGGGCCATTCTCCCCTCATCCAGTAGAAATTCACTTGAGGACTGACATCTAGTAAAAAGGTTAGCCAGCCAGGTGGCCGTCACACTTATGAAATTAATTTGGTAGTGACTTGGTATATGGGTATGTGTTAACCAAGAAATCATTTATTTACCTGTTAGCTGGTTAGCAGGGATAGGCAATATTTCTATTACATGTATTTGAAATATATATTTGAAATACCATCGTGTATTTGACAATTTACATTCGATGAACTTCCTGAGAAATGTATCTCTGCATTTTCAAAACACAAGATACTGTGTTTTATTTTCATAGATTCTTCACACAAGTATCCTACACTTTATTTTGATACATTCATTCATCGATTCATTTTGTATTAAAGCGCATTATAAGTATTTTGTCTCTCTGTTGGCTAGGTAAAACTGCTTTGCTGCTAAGTTATCAAACTCAGAAGTATCCAGTCTATACTGTATGCTTTTGAAAACTAGCCTATTAGCTCGATCAACCAGCGACTAGTTATATTTTCATAATGGTGAGCGCATTTATGACGAGTTTGTAAATGTTTATAACTGCGGACACGTTCATGATTAGATGACAAATACACAACTGTTATCCGTCAGTTAATAGCAATGCATTAGTCCTAACTTACCTAGGTTCGACACTTGAAGTAGAGGGTTGTGTTTGGCTAAGGTGCTTGTGACACCAGAGACAAGGTTTGACAGGAAAGGTGCGACAAAACCCTGCATCTCCTTCTGTAGAAACGATTTCGCTTTCAACAAGTAGAAGTTCTCTTGTAAAATCGAATTGCAAACCACGGATCGTAGTTCAGAAAAGACATCATCATCAACGGCAGCTGAACTGGACTGGGATGACATCAATGGCAGGCTGGACTCCCCGGAGCTACTTTTGTCTATTTCGACAGAAAATTTATGGGGAAGCCCAGGTAGATATGCGGTCTTGGTGAAATGCTGATACCATCTGTCCGCATTGAGTGAAAAAGTCTGCGGGTATAGCACGTATTTCTTTCGCTGCCACTTAGTAAGAAGCCGAAGCTTATCCTGCACTGTCTGTGCGGATCGTACTTCATTTAAGTAGTCTTCTTCTCTTCGGCGCTTTGCAGATTTACTTTTTGCGGTTTTAGATGGTTGGATGACAGGATACACAGGCTCTCGGTTCACAGAAACTGAGTGAAGCTTTCGAATACTTCTTAAAGTTGCCCCATTCTTCGTAACAAGCATTGACAAGGACACGCACGCCGCCATGTTCCGCCACCTCGCTGCTGCAGTATGCTAACTAGTCAACCTTCAAGAATCTGGCACTTTCATTGGTCCTTCTTGTGATGAAGTCGGGGTGTCATTGGTCTACAATAACAGAGTCTCCACCAAAGTCACCATCGAATACTTCCTGCTGTCAAAATATACTCGGGTCCTTCTGTCGCTCACTTCCGTCGCCTCGCATTTACGTGCATACCTAGATTCGGTATGAGCACTTGTAGCTAGCCAACTAGTACGTTGATTAGCGGTCTGACTTGGGCACGCTTACTAATCTTATTTATAGTGTTGCACCGGTATTTACATAAATAGCTAAACTGAGTAACGACTTGCCATAGGCCTTTTTTCACGCCGCCATATAGAGTACCGAGGTGGGTACGTCACACTGGTGTCGGAGTGAAATTCCCCATTCATTTTAGTGATACTTTTTTTTAAAACGCACTTTTAAAGTACTTCTAGTTATTAATGGCTTACCATCGATTTCCGGATTATATATTGTGATCCCAACTTGCGACTTATATTGTTCATTTTAATTGTTTCGAGCTGAATTTTATGTAATTTAATTTTTTTATCTTATATGCTAGTACAACCACGGGCTAAAAACTACACTTCCCATGAAACCACGGAGCTTTCTCATTCCCACTCTCCGGCCTTGCTAGCTAGAGTGTGGCTTGCTGTCGCTATAGCAGCTAACTTGCAAGCTCGTCTTTAGCAGTCATCGCTATTAGCAATTGCAAGCGCTTCGTTAGCAGCAATGGTGTCGCTTAGCCATATTCTCCTCTTTTTTAAGGATGAGACCCGACTTTTGCAGCGGGGCGAAAACCATTATAAATCAGGGCATGTGGAGGAATTCAGTTGTTTTGAGGGCCATATCACCGGTTTGGTCAGGGCGAGCATGAGGGAGACCTACAGGGTGTCGCTGAGTGCATGCCAGTGTTACGTTAGGTAGCATAGCTGACCAGCTAGCAAAGTCTGGTTAGCACATCATCACCCGTCGAGCTTGCTAAGTGGACTGATTGTTAGCCCACGATTTTGAATGATGAAAAACGCCAGAAGCCTTTGAGACATATCTACAGAGTCAGAAACACCTTGATGTTTGAGCAAAGAGATAATTCTTCTTACACGTGTAGATTTGGGCGCTCGACTTGAGTGAAAATGCACATTCAGTTAGCTACATTTGATAGACGTCTCTCTGATGGTGTGTTTACACAGATAACTTTCACGGTTTTCATAATTTCACGGGGCATTTTGGAAACCTGAAAAATTTGCAGTCGTTCACATATTGTGTACGGTGGCTGCAGTACTGGGTAAAGCACTGAAACATTTTATAATGATTACCGTTATTTGTTAGCTAGCTAACTACCAACTGTCGTCGTTGCTACTGTGTTTTCCACCAGTGTTGCCAACCACTTTCAATAGAAAGTAGCTAAAGCCTGCTAGTATATTTGTGACACCATTGCGTCATATTTGCATTTTGCCTAGTGTCAGATGGTGTCAGCCCTTTACATTTATTCATTTGGCAGACTGAAAGCGACTTACATAGGTTACAGTTCTTTACAATGCTATCCATTTATACAGCTGGATATTTTTATCAGTTACAGTTTTTTTTTTTTTTTCCTAATAATGTTGTCTATTCATATTATATTTACTGAGGCAATTGTGGGTTAAGTACCTTGCCCAAGGGTACAGCAGCAGCGGGGATTGAACCGGCAACCTTTCGTTTGCAAGTCCTGCTCCTTGACCACTACACTACCGCCCGGTACATCTCGTTGCTTCTCTCCTACTCTCTGTGCTGACATATACTGTATTTTAATACAGCCGAATTCCCAATAAAGCTGTTCTCATTTACATATTTTTCTGTTTATGTTGTCAGACAACGGGACGAGTATGAAATAGTGACTGAAACATGGCCCATTAAGACCTCATGTTTACCAGCAGTCCCCTCAAAGCCTTTTCCAAGCTGCTGCTCTGCACTGCTAAAATTCGGATTTTATAACCGCGACGTCATCTGACAAAATCACCATACACATAATTTAATGTACAAATAATGTGCTGCGATTTCGGCTATATTTATATGTAAAACGATCACTCAGAGAGAAAGTTAGAAACGACACAATATCTTATTTTTTCTCTCACACAGCGCACAGCCTCCTTCTGGGTAACAAACCACAAGAAGGATGTTCCGTTTTAGTGAGTGATAAGACAGTGATAACGGTCAAAACAATCAAATTAAATTGTTTAAATTTAAACAAAGGGGGAGCAAATACAGATTAGTGACTGGCCCGTGGCAACACTGTTTGCACGTGCAGCTCATTCACGTCTGTCAGCTGCCCTGCGGACTGAATGTGCTGCCCCGCCTCTCTGCCACAAACTGAACACTGAACGCTCGTGGGGCAGTAGCCTACTGGCGACTCTCCTCTATGGAAAGTAGCTAAGGTTTGTCCAAAAAGTCGCTAGATTTGTCGCTAGGTGCTTTTTTTGAAAAAAAAAAAAAAAGTCACTAAAGGGGTCTGAAAAGTCGCTAAATCTAGCGACAAAGTCGCAAAGTTGGCAACAGTGTTTTCCACTAGCAAACCTAGCTGGGACTGGTTTTCTCAGAGCCAAGAGTTTTCGAAACCGAAGATCCCAGAATGCCCGGATGAGATGGTGGTATCTGATTTGTCAGGACGTTCCCCCTGCATTGCTCTATGGGATATGTCGTTTGAAAAGTGGACCACAAACCGAACTACAAGTCTTAAATCTTAACATTTTCGGAAAATATCGAAACATTTGATGAGTCCATCCACCTATTCCTGGGGGCGCCACTGTGGAAACAATTATGGGTGGAACTTCCGGTGAAGCAGCGGAAGTAGCCATAAGCGGCAACAACTTATTATGCTTCCGAGTGGCTAGCCACCCACTGCGGTCCGTTCAAACTAGTGGTGGTAAACTCGGCTCCTTTTATGGACTCGGGTTCCTCTGAGTCACTCACTAAACTGATCCGGGTGTGTTGAGTCCTTTGAGTCAGTGTTTGAGTTGTGGCGGAAACAGGATCCACTCAACTCAGTTGTTGAGTTGTGGTGGAAACAGGATCCACTCAACTCAGTTGTTGAGTTGTGGAGGAAACAGGATCCACTCAAGTCAGTGAATCTGAGTCTTCTGGGTCCGCTGTGTTTCCGAGTGCGGTGGAAGGAGGATCTACTCAACTCAAGTCAGTGAATCTGAGTCTTCTGGGTCCGCTGTGTTTCCGACTATGTAGGAAGTTACTCTGATCCGTTCTCAGTCAACTCAACTACATTCATATTTGATAATTTATTAAGTTATTTGAATGTCGGACAGTTGGATTACCTGCTAAATGCTAGGTAGATGGGCAGAGTATGTTATACAGATCATAATAAGAGTGATACAGATTATTGTTTCAATGTGCATCGCCTGGTGTTAGCAGCAGCCATAGGACTATAGGATCCGGGTTAATGGAGACCTCAGACTCATGAATCCTGAGTTAGTACGAGGATTTGAGTTAATAACCCGGGTGATTCAGGAATCAACCAGCTCTAGTTCAAACGCGTGTAACATACCGTAAAACTTCCAATAAACGCTGAGGAGTTTATTTTCTTTAATTACTTAACTTTACCGGCGTTTATTGGAGACTCAGCAATAATAAGAGACCTGCTGTCAGTGCTCCCGCCCCCTAGCTGTTGTGTTTTTTGTTTTTCTGTCCATGTGCTTTTGTTTTTTCTTGTGTTCTAGCACCCTGCCCCGGTCTCCGCCCGCCTGATTGCCTCATCACCTTCACCTGCCTGCCTGCGCACCTGTTTCCCATTCCCGTTGTCAGCCCTGCCCTACATCTTCCCTGCGTATCCCTGTCCTGTTGCTAGTTCGTCACAGTTGCTTTTTGCCTGTTTCGTCCCCGCCGTTTGTTTCCCATGTTTTGTTGCTGATTTTCCCATTTTCGACCTGCCTGTTTTTTCGACCCATTTTTGCCTGCCGCTCTGCCCTGTTCGCCTGTGTATTCTGCCTGCCTGGCGTTTTGACCCTGCCTTCTCGTTTACCTGTATCTGGATTTGCCCCTCGGACTGCCTCTCTGGTTTTGACCCTGCCTGGTTTTACGATTACGATCTTGCTTGTGGACTTAATAAATCTGCTGGTATATGACGATTTTTGTGGTCTGCGACTGAGTCCTTGCCCCAGCCCTTGACACCTGCGTTTATTTCACCTAAAGCCCTCAGGCTTCTGCAAGTTATTGGTAGCTGAACTGACCAGGAAAATTCACCATGTTTTTTTTCCCCAAGTAGCCTACTTAACATTATACAGTGCTTTTTGGTAGCAACTCAAACAGGAATCACTAATAAAGTAAATTAAACACTGTCATTGCAACCTATGATGGGTGAGCACAGTCTGTAAGACTAGCAGTATCACTGTGAATATGAATTTAGGCTACCATGATCCGAAAGACAGCTTGTTTTGTTCGTTTATGTTTAATCTAATTCATGAACAGATGAACACGCATTAGGCAAATTGAATTCACTAAAACAACCTCATTTAGCCTAATATAAAAATTGTTTGTGTTATTGTGTTTTTTTAGCAACAAAAAATAAATAAAATGCTTACAGTAGTCTAACCCACTGCTCTTTCGTTTTATAGTCACGAAAAATATAATTTTCCCTGGCGTTTATTTCACTGAAAGGGTCGCGCATACCGGCTATTATAAGAGGCCTGCGTTTATTGGAGACTCGGCTATTATTGGAAGTTTTACGGTATATAGCGTTACATATATTGCTTTTTGGGGGAATATATTTCTTTTTGTGTCATTAGCGTTGCCTGAAATGGCATTACGGAGCTCAGGTAGGCTAGGCTACATGTTGCGCCGTTCGCGGCTGTACTAATAACCAGGCTATAAGCTAAATGTGTGGCTTCAACAACAATCCTTTGATCACGTGCCAAAAACAAAGAGGGACTGTAGCTGTCATCAGTTGCAGACTTTCCATCGCCTGCCAAAAGATGATGAATCGAGACGATATTGGCTGACGAACCTAAACTTAAAGAGACCACCGAAAACGCCCTATGTATGTTCATGTCACTTTGTTGACAAGAAACCAACGGAGGCAAACCCACATCCTACTTTGTGGCTGGGCTACGAACGACCACCGGGTTGATATAAATGTATATAATAATATATATGTCTAATTCATAGTACAATAAAAACAATGTTTCTAACAATGAAAATGAGTCTGTCATCTATGGCAAAGTGGACCAAAAATTTGACGTGTGTCTGTATCTACCTTTTGAAGAAATAAAACAAAAATGGCCAGATGGGTCTGCAAAGTTCCCTAAAAGAATTCAAAAGAGATACAGTTGCTGGATTTAAAGTTATATCCACTAATGAATGCTGGCGAACTCAATGCTAGCTAGTTAGCTAACTAACGTTAAGTTGCTAGCTAGCTAGCAAACGGTACTTAAGATCAGAAGTCAATGCCTTGACTTGCAGTACGAATGTTAAAATTAACTATTTGTTCATAAGAGACATGAAGCTGTGTCATCAATCAAACCAAGATAGCTAGCAAAGTGTGTGAAAGCCAAATTAGCTAGCTAGCTAAGCACATTCAGCTGAAAAGTAAATACCACCTTACAAAGACAAAGCTAGCTAGCTAGCTACAATACAAACAAAACAATTTATGTAACTAGCTAGTTACTATCACATTCCGCTGACAAACACAAATATCACCTTGCAAACACACACATAGCTAGCTAGCTACAATAAAAACATTGTAGAAAGCTGGATGGCTTGCTAGCTAATTTGGCTTTCACACACTTTGTTCAGCTGTCATATTACTAAGAGCTAGCTAGCTATCAAACTAATAAAGCCTCATCACGTCTCTTCTGACCAAATAGTTAATTTTACCACAGACACTGCAAGCAACCTGTTCTGACAACTTTAGTACTGTTAGCTAGCTACCAAATTAACATTATAGTTAGTTAGCTAGCTAGGTAGTCTGCAGTGTTTTAGTTAGCTAGTTAGCTAAGTGCGCCAGGTCTTTCTTAACATCGGTATCGGCATCTGCCAAATTGTTATTTTAAACATCGGTATCGGCCCAGAATTTCACAATCAGTGCATCCCTACGATTTGTTATTTTGCTATCGCTCACAAACGGCGATTCCAGTTCAGCGGTGTAACAAAGTGGAAGTCGCACCCATAATTCAGGCAAGGTATCATGGGAGCTAGGAACAAGGTGTGACAGTAGTGCTACAGTTTAATTTTGAACCAGACTTAAGTGCAAACGGGTGAAATTCAACATCAAATATCTAAGCCATTTTTCATAATTTCTGCTGAATTTTACACACCAGCTGTGACCATTACATAGGCTATATCCCAGATAGCAAGACGACATTGAAAAAATATTGATTTTCCATCTAAATCATCATTATGGTTGAGATTGAAATCTCAATGCTAAATAAATGTTGGATCACCATTACAGTACCAATGAAACCCGACAGTATATTAATGTTGATTACAGTGATGTTGGAATAACATTGATTTATAGTTGTCCTGATTATATTTGATTGAGCATCGATTTATAGTTGATCAAGAAATATGATCGAAAAGTCATCGAATTATAGGCTAGTTGACCGGGAGACCATCGTGTGGGAGACCAACGTACTGCACTCCACACATCTCATTTGTGAATCCATATCAGGTAAGCATGCATTTATTTATCTAATGTTTGAATGTTGAAATGTACCAAATTGAATATTCGTAAACGTTCATAGTTTATTTATATTGTCTTACATTATATGGAGTCATACATACATTCGTGCCTGTCACAATGGTCATTATTATAATTTAGACATCTCTAAAATGTCATTGAGACATTACATTTGTCAAAGTTGTCAGATTTAGACATCATAGACTAAGTTCACTCTACAGCTTCATAAACACCTACACTAAGGCTAGGTTCACACTACATGATTTTCAAAGTCGTCAGATCGCTGTACTGTTCACACCACACAACTTGCTGTCTTGTAATCGGGAATCTTGAAGTTGTTGTGGTTTGCACACTACATGACTGATCAGCGACAGGGGGTCACACATTACAAGATCTTTCACCAGGAGGAAATCTCCGATGAGTCTGTGTGGTCTCCAAACTACTCCAAACTACGTTTTGTCACGAAAATACACACGCGAGATATGACATAGGGAATGACGCGATACCATGCGCGAGACAGGGATTTTTTGTCTTGCGCTCTCATTGGCTGTAGCTCATCGCCGCACTCACTGCCAGTCACAACCGGGTCACAGCACTTTTCACACTACAGGATTTGGACTCACCGAGGGGTCCAGATATTTAGCCTGCTAGATGGGTTTCGGGCGTCTGCAAGGCATCGGCGAGTCTCTCGGATGGCGTCTTTGAACAATTCACACATAGCGATCAAGAGCCAATTTGCGAGCCCTGTGCGAACGCCGATTTTCCTCTGATCTGGGGCTTTTCTCGGCGATCTCCAAAATCTGTCGGCGACTGGAAAATCAGGGCTAAAATCGTGTAGTGTGAACCTGGCCTGGTATGCAAATACCTGTATTCATTTGGCTAGATGGCCTTATCGTCACATATCGTCACAGTTCGGCTCACACACTTCAATTGTCACTTTGGCTGCAGCTAGCTGTTACAGCAATTGATACTTCTAAAGAAACCGGTGATGGGTAATTGAGAACTGTTCTTGCAAGGGAAGATAATCTAATTACCAGACCACCTGTTTGCCACCACACGTAGGCCTACTCTATTGTCTATCCTGATCAAAGCTAAAATAATCTCATTATCAATCCTTCAGTATTTCACCACATGTAGGCCTACTCACACTCTCAAATTGATAGTTATTTAATTATTGTCTATCCTGATCAAAGCGCTTTTTAAAGAATGCTTTCAGTGAACCCTCATGGTTCATATTGACTCTGCTGAACCCAGAGTGCCTTTGACGTTTCTCTGAGAAAAAGGACAGTGTTTGGAACTTTGCTCGAACGCATCGCTGGAGAGACTTGCTCTAAATGTCGCTCGGTGGGATTACATCATTTTAATGTCTGTTTCACTTCAAGACACCGCCTTTCGCACAAATAAAAAAGAACAAGCCATTGATAGTCGGCCAAAAAGCCCAAAAAGACTAAATCCCTGCCTGAATTCAGCTGAAGAGGAATGTCCTTAAAATTAAAAGACAAGATTCGTGAGGCTTAAGACAGGGTTTACATGGGTTTCCGGGTGCTATGGCTACAAAGTAAGCAATAAGGGTCACGGGGGTGGGGGTGGGCCAGGAGCAGGAGGAGTCGTGGGCTAATTCCTTACAATTAGTTAAGAAACGTGGTTTCTTTTTATACTGCTGATTTTATTTTAGGGAACCCCTTTGTTTAAAAAAACCTAGAAAGGAGTTTTAAGGACAGGGACAATTTTCGATTTTTATCTTTATTTAAATACGAGCAGGAGGAGTCGTAGGCTAATTCCTTGTAATTATTGTAATTGTAATTGTAATTACAATTCTAAAAAGATTCTAAAGTAATTGAATCAGCCCGAAGTACTGTGGTAGTACAGTTGTTTCGGAATTAAGTTCCGAACGTAACTGAAACTAAGTGCCTGAGTCGTAGTTCCTTACAATTCTAAAAAGATTCTCAAGTAACTGAATCAGCCCAAAAGACTGTGGTAGAGATTTGTAATTGGAATTGTGACAAAGTTTCTAAGCCAACTGAAACTTTAAGTGTTGAGGTTTAAAACTGTAACCCGACGTAGTATGGTTCCTGCCCAACGCTTGGTGGTAGTATTGCACCGTGGTTCTGTGAGGTTTAAAACGATAACCCTACGTAGTGTGGTTCCTGCCCGAAGCACTGTGGCAGTGTTAAACTCGGTGACCATATTGTTGCGAGCCTGACGCACTGCGGCTCTGTGAAGTTTAAACTATTACCCGAATTAGTGTGGCCCCGAAATTCCTAAAGTAAGTGGAGTAGGCTTTACGTGTGTCTTAAGGTTACGTGTGTCTTAAGGTAACTAGATAGCGTGAAGTCGATTGAGAAATCCAATTGAGGTTACTGCTGAATTGCAGTATTGTGTAACAGTTTAACGATGGGGGATCTAATTGTTAAATATATTGCTAAGCACAGTTCATGGGGAATCTTCAATGGGATTGAGAACGTCACAGATGAGCCCTATGAGTGGGCTGCGTCCCAGTTCGAAAATTATCCCAAAATGCCTAAAAACAAGAAAGGAAGGGTTGCTAATGCGCTTCTTGTGATTTTTGCCTCATACAAATTAACAAAGAAAAGGTTAGAGAACGTGGAGTCAGAGAAAGAGGCACTTGAAACTGAAAACAAAGTGCTTCACTCATTGGCGGAAGTATAATGACTATGAAGAATTACCAGGCAGGTGAAACTATTTTGAAGGAGGAAAGAGTGGAGTTGAAACAAGAAATTGCAGACCTTAAAGCTGACAATTACATGCTTGAGTCATCTGTTGACTTACAAAAAGCAAAAGCAGCATGTCAGTTTATAATGAGAAATGTGACTAAGAGTTCAGTTGAACAAGACAGCTGTAGTCCAGAAAATTCTACAACGCCTAGAAACAATATTACAGGGTCATCTCTAGATTTTCAGAGCAGAAATAAAAGAAATGATGATTTTTGGGAGAAAACCTCTCAGTTGCAAGTCAGTTATGATCATTACTCTGACCGCACAGTTAGGTTCCCCATGGCGCCAATCCATTCCACCACTACTGCTCAACCAGGTGAGGAAGATAGCGCCATCACCACTACCACTGTTAGGGCTCACACCCCCACAGAGTTAGAATCGTTAGTTAAGAGTATTGGGAAGTTTGGTCTATCTCAACGTGATCCTTTAGAATTTCTAGCCGGTTTGGAACAATATGTTGATTTGCATAGCTTAACAGATTCAGATGCTTGTGTGGTCCTGTGTGTCTCCCACGTGCACTGGCAAGAGCCCTCCCAGAAAAGGGCAGCAGTGTAGCATAGTGGTTAAGGAGCAACCGAAAGATTGCTGGTTCAATCCCCTCTGGGACACTGCTGCTGTACCCTTGGGCAAGGTACTTAACCTACAATTGCCTCAGTAAATATCCAGCTGTGTGGATAACATATACTATAACATGAACTGTAACCTATGTGAGTCGCTTTGGATAAAAAGCGTCTGCCAAATGAATAAATGTAAAAGGTGCAGAGGAAAACTGCTAATGATAGAGAGAGGAAAGAAGCATTGCTTGAGGTCTTGGGGATGAGAGTCATTAATTGGGAGAAAATAACAGAGGTTACAATGAAAAAGGGGGAGCACCCTGCAACATTTTCGGATAGGCTTTTGGATGCTTTCTTAGCTTACAGTGGTAAACCTGATATCACACAGCAAGATCTTAGATTCTAATTTGCTCTCATTGGCCAAAGTGACAGTATCACTCGTGCTACTCTGGCAATGCATGTAACACACCTGTCTCCTTATGAAGAGATAATCACCAAAATGATTCACTTTTATAACAGTACATACAGCAATGTCAGTTCCAAGAAAGCCAATTGTGTAGCAGCAATCAGTGGCAAATCATCCCACCAGAATTTTGGCCATAGAAGTGTTTCCTGGAAAAATGAGGGGCATACAGCTAAAGATACTGAAACAAGACCACCACCTTAAAAGCCTGATGGAGTTATTGTTTGTTATTCATGTGGTAAAGAGGGGCATATTGCAAGAGAATGTAAGTCCACTTTGAAAAAAGCATCTCCTTATTCAGAGATAAGTAAACAGCTTAGTGACATGCAGGCTGCTTTAGAAAGATTGAGCACAGAAAATGGTGAATTGCGGGCTGCTTTGAAGAAGGCAGACACTAAGCTTGCTCCTTATTCAGCATAGGGATTCCAGGCCTCCGTGATACACATAGCACCTTTGACACAAGACAACTATGGTAGGCTAATTGTAAATGTTGCTGTTGGAGGCAGATGCAATGATTGGCTAGTAGATTTTGGTGCTTTGTTATCAATTATACACTCAGATAGTTGTCCTCACAATAACAGAAACACAATAATGCTAGAAGGTTTTGATGGTACAGTATCTCTGGCTCCTCAATCAGACAGTTTGTCTTTTCAAATTGGTAAGGCAATTTCAAAGACAAGGTTTGGTTCAGCACAACTGGTGATGCTGGCAATATTTTAGGATCAGATATCATGAAAAAACGTGGTTACATAATTGATTATGGCAATAACTGTATATGGCGTAATCCTCAGTATAAAGATAAGTTAGTGGAGATTTCTGATGTACATGCAGTTCATGCAATCAAGAAGGCAGAGGTTTATGATTTGGATACCTTGTTATCAGCAGAGGATTTCCAGTTATCAGATTTGTAGAAACAACACAGAGGAGCTTTTGCTAAAAGCAAACATGATTGTGGCCGCATTGATCCTAGTGTCGTGGAAGTTAATGTTCAAGGGCATGACCCACCCCCTCTCAGACAGTACAACTATCCAGATGAAGCAAATCCATACATACAGAGCACAATTGACTCTTTCCTTGAACAGGGTGTAATTAGGTCTTGCCTTTCACCGTCACTAGCTCCAATATGGCCTGCGTAAACCAGATGGTTCATGGCGATTGTGCATAGACTACCGGGAACTCAACAAATGCACTCCCACTTGTGCACCTGTGGTAGCTTCCACACCTGATGTTCTAGCATCACTTCTCCCAGAAGCTAATTACTATTCAGTGTTAGATGTTTCCAATGCCTTCTGGTCCATCCCACTGCATCCTGATTGTCAGTACAAATTTGCATTTAAATTCAAAAATACCCAATACACTTGGAATGTGCTCCCTTAAGGTTTTGCTAACTCACCCACATTGTTTCACCAATGCTTAGCTGAAGTATTGGAAGCCTTCTCTAAACCAGAACACATCAGTTTACTCTCAGAATTACTTCACTTGCTCAAAGAGGCAGGAATCAAATTGAATCCCAAGAAAGCCTAACTTCTTAAATCAGAGGTTACTTATCTGGGTATTAAAATAAGCAAAGGGGGGGCACACCTGATCCACACAAGGTGGATATCATTCAGAGACTTCCAGTTCCAGTGTCAGTGACAGCTTTGACATCTTTTTTAGGGATAGTAGGGTTTTGTCGTGATTTCATTGAAGGCTTTGCTGACATCGCAAAACCTCTGAACTCTCTTCTTTCGGGGAAGAAGAAAAAGACTGATTCTCTAGATTGGGGTCCAGAGCATCAGACAGCATTTGAAAAATTGAAAGATGCGTTAATTAAAGCTCCAGCATTGCGCAATCCAGACCGATCACAACCATTCGTTTTGCAGACAGCTGCAACAGAGGAAGCTCTTTGACCAGATCTACTGCAAGAAGTTCAGGAAAACCTGCGTCGCATTGCATATGCTTTTCGTGTGCTCTCTCCAGTAGAGAAAGCATTTGACTTATGTACCAGGCACCTTTTGGCAGTTTATTGGGCAATGTCGCATTTTGAGTACGTTTATGGCTTCAATGAAGTGACACTTCACACTCTGCATACACCCCTTCAGCTTCTTTTGAATGGCAAGGTGAAAGATGTATCTAATGCAAGGTTAGCCAGGTGGACCTTGGATCTGGGTTCCAAGAATTTGAAAACTGTGTACAAATCTAACTGTATGCTGCCTTGGACAATCCTCTGTGAAGGTGTACCACACACATGTGACAGTGAACCTGCCCAGTATTCTGACAGTGTCTTTGAAGTTCTTCCTATAGAAGGTGCAACTGATGTCTGTGTTGATGGGTCCTGATATTGGCAAGATGGTCAGTACAACACAGGTTTTGCCATCTATTCAGAGAAAGGTGATTTTATGTACAAATGCCCATCTCATTTCTCAGCACAGAAAGCACAGATTTCATCAGTGTTGCAGACATTATCTATTTTCCAGGATTCAGACTTAAATATCTATTCAGACTCCACATTTGTAGTTAACTCTCTGACAGAATATTTACCCATTTGGCAGAAATGGGGCTTCATCAGTGCTGATGGTCAACCCCTGACTCATGTTGGTCCCATACAAGCTCTGTGGTCAGCTGCTAAGTCTAGCACATATAAGATAGCGCTGTTGAAGGTGAAAGCACACCAGAAGAAAGGGGCATGTAAACATGGTGATGGTAATTTGGTTGTTGATGAGCTTGCAAAGAAAGCTGCGGTAGAAGGACAGCCACTTCCAGATGTTCTAGAACCAGAACTGATTTCAGCTATCAATATCAGGGAACCCGTAGACCTTAAAAGTGCACAACAGGGTGATCCACTTGTGCGGGAAGCAATCAGAATGAAGCATAATGGGGAGGTAATTTCAGAAGATCCATTTGCTGAGTTCGATACACAATTCATTGTACATGATAACATGTTGCTGTAAAAAATAAATGACATTCCAGTATGGATCCCACCAGCAGAATTGCGCAATGATATTTTGTATCATATCCACAATCGGGGGGACACCTAGGTGTTGAAAAAATAAAAGACAGACTGAAAAACATGTTCTGGTGGCCGAATATTGACAAAGATGTGAAAGATTACTGTGCATATTGTTTGACAGATGAATCCACCAAAGGTCAAAAAGAAAGGACGCTTGAGACCTATGTTTTTAGCTGAAGGCCCTTGGACAAATTTGCAAATTGATTATTTTGGCCCACTCCCGGCAGCTAAAGGGGGGTACACATACCTTCTTATTATAGTAGACACATTCACTAAATGGTTAGAGGCATTTCCAATCAAGTCTGATACAGCAGCAGCCACAGCACGAGTATTATGGAAACAAGTTTACTGTAGATGGGGTCTGCTTCTTAGCCTGGAAAGTGATAGAGGTACTCATTTTACAGGAAAAATTCATACAGATCTGGTCAAACTATTGGGAAAAAAGCATCAGCTTCACATCACCCACCACCCACAGTCCTCAGGAGGGGTAGAACGCACAAACAGAACACTCAAAACAGCACTGAAGAAAATGGTGTTGAAGAATGGCTCCAATTGGGCTCAGAACCTTCCTAGTATTTTGATGTCTGTGAGAGGAATTGTACACAAGAGCACAGGGTACAGTCCCCATGAATTGATGACAGGTAGGAAAATGCGAATGTCAGAATACCTCCTACTAGAGGTGCCAAGACCTATGGTAGATGGATGGACAACTGAGACATTCCTTAAGAATTTGTGCTCTTTACCTGCTATGTACCAACAAGCGGCTCAACAAATTGGCTCCATTCAGAAATATAACAAGATGTATCATGACCATCATGTCAAGGAACAAAAATCTGAGCTTGGGGACAAAGTTATGGCAAAGAATTATGATCATGCTGGGCCACGGTCAGCTAATTGGAAGGGCCCATACACTGTGATTGACAGTGTTGTGCATGAACGTGTTAAAAGACGTTGAGCACATTGAATGTGCTCATTTTTTCGGTGAGCGGTGAACTTGAACGTATCCGTTTGCAACTAAAGAACGTGAACTTGAGCTCGTTCAGGTTTGCGCGAGATTCAGAATCCTTGGATGTGTTAAAGTTACTGCTTTATGAATAAACACGGACAACGTTATTCCATACTTCAGACGTTTTTATTAGCGCAACTCATCCATCAGATAGACTGACAGCTCGCAACCAACTGCCCATATCCCGCGTAACAATCACTGCGCATGTAGACGTACACATAAAATAGTCCCTGGAGCAGCTCATTTAAAAATGGAAGAAATTAACTGGGACTGTGAACTTGTTCAAATTCAAAATTGTGAACTACGAACGTGAACTTGTTCATTTTAATCTGTGTGAACTGAACTTTGAGCTAGCTCTTGTGAAGTGTGAACTTGCACAACACTGGTGATTGATAAATGTGGAGATTCTGTATACAAAGTTTGTTATAAGCCAAAAGTTGGACAGTCCACAAGGAAATGGTTTCATGTGGATCAGCTGAAACCATACAAGAAATCAGATGACTATTGATAAAATGTTATGTTTGTTTGTTTTGTCTAGTTATGTTTGTTACACTGTCATGTCCATGTGGGGACAAAAGGGGGGGTAACTCTTTCTGCTTGCATGTGTTTTTCAGATCCCAACAACACAAAGCAACAACAACAAAAAAGGGAGATATGGCGCGGTGTCCTGATGTTGATTCTACCAATTGCCGTGGTGCTGCAGGAATGTCCAGAGCAACAGCCAGCTCCCCAGTCCGGCATGCTGACAAGACTGTATCCCGGGGTCCTGATCAACAACATCCAGTGGGTCCATACTACAGTCCTGGTGAACCTGACGGCATGGTCTCCAGATGTTGATGAGCAGTACAAGGGAGAAAGCGTGACAGGAATGTACAAAGACCTCCTGACGACAGCCTTCCTGAAATACCATAGTGCAGTAGCAACCAGGTCATCGATGGACCAGTTTGCAGAGGAGCTCCAAACTCCCCATCCAACGGGAGCCCCTTTAAGGCGAAAATTATTGGGGTACTTGGAGCAACTGGAACAGGTCTGGGAATATCTAACTGGATAGATGCCCAACAGTTGAGGAAAAAGGAACACAATCTTAAGGAACTGGTCAGCTCACAAGTCCTCCAAACAGACGCTTACTTACAGGAAGTACTGAAGGAGGAGAAGGAGACTGTACAAGACATTCACACCATTGCATCTTATTTATCATCTCCCAGAACACCAGGAGAGCCTTAAATTGCATGCAGAAGGAACTATATTGTGCGCAATTTGCCTCCATTATATATCAAGAGATTTCTCACATTCTACAGGAGGTGTTGGCTGGAAAGGTCCCAGCAACCCTCTTTACAGAAGTTATCATGAAATGGTTTGGACTGAAAAATGGCTTCAAATCTACCTCAGACAATTTAAAGACTTTCATTAACAATCTGGGTAGATGCAGACTGCCCATCCCATACAGCTACTTTTTACAGATGACTAGAGTTTCCTCTCATCCTCTCCCTGCTGGATTTTATAGCCCATTTGACTATGGTCCCTTGATGGAGGGAATACATTTCCCTTTCTCAAGGGGGGACCCTCCACACCCACCAATAGGATTCCACCAATACAGATCCTGGAATGGTGGAATGAGGCTGTAATTAATAACCCTGAGGACAAGTCATGGGCCTGCTTGGCTGGAAATAGCTTCAGCCGGTTTGGTTGCTTCATGAGACAGATGTATGCAATGCTCTTGACTGTTTCTTTACCAATTTTTCAGGCAGAACAGGTGTTTGAAAAAAATTGTTCAAGTCGACAGCATAGGAGTATTACAAGAAAATGTTCTCAAAGAAAGGAAAGACCTTCCCAAGTTCATCACTCAACTCTGATCAGGGGAATGGAGGAGTTTGAACACCGATTGCTGTGATAAAACTCCGTTTGGTTTCTTCTGTGAGTGTGACGCACTTGGGAAACAACCGTGGTGTGGGGTACCCCAGACAGATTATGCAGCCTGTGAAGTACATTTGACACATATCCACAATAATTTCACCAGGGTAGTTTTGCTTGGACAAAAAGCATGCATTACTACTACCCACAGCCATTTTTCTATCGCCATCAATGATAGTCTGCAACTCTGTCCTGTTAATTCCACTTCATTTTGTATTGCACCCAGCTCATCTTGGTCAATAGGAACTTACCACTTCCTGTATGTCAATATGTCTCAGCAAACCATGTACGTCCAACGGGAAGAAGAGTTAGGATTTGTTGAAACCATTCCTGAATTTGATTTTGAATTACCACAGTTGGATAAAGTACTTATGTCACTGATGCAGAGGAAAGACAGTCACATTATCAAAACGCAGCAAGAATTAGAGAAGAAAGACAAGGCTTTGATCAATCAGATGCATGACGGAGACTTAGGCATTGCTTTCTCAGGACTTGTTTGGGAATTGTCTTTCAACGTAGGTGTATGCATATGTGTCATTCTTATTGTATGTCAGTGTGTTGTATGACAGTCTCGCTGGATGTGATAGTCACTGGACATCGCCCACAATAAAAAAATGTGAGGTGACCCTAACAACAAATCAGACACCATGGCCAAGCCAATGGGACCCCCCTGTGAAGCTAGACAATCTTAGTGATGTACAACAGCAGACAGTGAGACAGCTGTTAAGAGAGGAATGCAATGCGTTTGCTTTTGATAGCAATGATGTTGGCTGTATTCCCTCTCTTAACATGCACATCACACTGCATGACAAGACACCTGTGTGGAAGACATATCTGTCAGTGCCGAAGCCTCTTCACCAGGAAGTTAAAGAATATATCCAAGACTTACTGAATCATGGATGAATAAGCAAGTCCAGGTCATCATACTCCTCTCCCATTGTCTGTGTTAGGAAGAAGGGTGGTAGACTGAGGCTATGCTGTGATTGCCGTGAGCTCAATCGCAAGTCTGAACCTGACCGACACCCCATCCCAAGGATCCAGGGAATGCTCGATTCTCTCCGTGGCAGCTCCTGGTTCTCCATGTTGGACCAGGGGTAGGCCTACCATCAGGGCTTCCTGGACACTAAGAGCCGTCCCCTTACTGCCTTTATAACGCCATGGGGGCTGTATCAGTGGAACAGGATCCCATTCGGCCTTAGTTTGGCACCTGCTGAGTTCCAAAGGAACATGGAAGACTGCTTGGAAGGCCTGTGGGATGTCATCTGCCAGCCATACCTAGATGACAACTTGGTTCACAGTACCTGTTTTGATGACCATGTGAATCGTATCAGAACCGTTTTGCGAAGGTATCAGAAACACAAAGTCAAGCTCAGTCCACACAAATGTGAGGTCTTCAGAAGAAAGGTATGGTTCCTGGGATGGATGGTGTGAGAAGATGGGTACTCAATGGATCCAGCCAAGATAGCTCCTGTTCAGGCCCTGAAGCTCCAGACGCCACGCACAGTAGGAGAACTCAGGAAGATGATGGGGTTTCTTTCCTATTACAGGACATACATCCCCAACTTCTCCAGAGTAGCACAACCCCTATACCAGCAATTGGCTGTACCTCCCCACAAGTCCCCACCTCCTAAGCAAAAGAAAAACATGAAAATGGTCAGTGCAAAAGCAAGAGGTCATGTGCCACCCAGCAACCCCATCAGCTGGACTCAAACTCACCAAAATGCAGTGAACACACTTATAGATCACTTGTTTCATGCCCCACATTTTGTAGTTTACACAGACAATAATCCCTTAACAATTGCTCTGACAACTGCAAGATTGAATGCCACTGGTCATAGGTGGCCATAGCTGGCCAACTGGTCAATTTCACAATCAAATATCGACCAGGAAAACAAAATGCTGACACAGATGGCCTCTCCCGCATGCCGCTGGACTTTGATGAGTTCATGAGACAGTGCACTGAGGAGGTGAGCCACAATGTCATCAGTGCATCTATGCAGGGAGTGATGCTGCAGTCCAATGACCCTCCGCTCTGGACAAACATGGTGAGTTTGCAAGCCATGGACCTAGTGAGAGACACTAACCTACAGTCCCTCAGCCAGTCTCTTTCATCAACGCAAATCAAGGAATGTCAAGAGAGAGACGCTGTCATCAGTCGGGTTCTGCAATATAAAAAGTACAGCTACAGACCACCTAGACAGGCCCTCAGGACAGAGCCCCCTGATGTGAAACTCTTACTGAAACAGTGGAACAAACTACATGTTAGTGATGAAGGAATCTTGTATAGGAGAGCAGGAAAGAGAGAGCAACTCATCTTGCCACAAGAGCATCGTCAGACAGTATTCAGGGAATTACACAAAGAGATGGGGCATCTTGGGGTAGACAGGACTTTGGGTTTGATTAGAGATGGGTTCTATTGGCCCCGAATGCAGAAGGATACTGAACACTTTGTGACAAGTGAATGTGAGTGTTTAAAAAGAAAAAACCGAACAAAGGCACTCCTGCATCGTTGACGGCAATCTAGACGACATACCCATTCCAGCTAGTGTCAGTAGATTTCCTCCATCTGGAGACATGAAAACGGGTACGAATACATACTTGTAATGATGGATCATTTTACACGGTGTGCCCAGGCTTATGCTACAAAGTCAGCAAAGACTGTGGTGCAACATGTGTTTGGTGATTTTGCACTGAAGTTTGGATTTCCCAAGAAAATCCATCATGACATGGGGAGAGAGTATGAGAACCACTTGTTTGCTGAGCTGCAGGTCTGTGGTGTGCACGGCTCTCACACTACCCCCTATCATCCAATGGGAAATGGACAAGTGGAGAGATTCAATAGGACACTCTTATCCAAGCTCAGGACACTGAACGATGATGAGAAAGCAGACTGGAAACGCTCACTGTCAAAGGTAGTCCATGCATACAGTTGCACCCGCAGTGAAGCAACAGGCTTTTCTCCTTATTACCTGTTATTTGGCCGCTCTCCTTGGCGCCCTGTTGACCTCATGTTCAACCTGCCAATCAATGAGAAACAGCAGAGTCATGCAGACTATGTAGCAGACTGGCGAGCACAAATGCAAGAGGCCTATGAAATTGCATCAAAGACCACAGAGAAAGAGGCCTTGTGAGGAAAAAGATACTATGACAGGAAGGCTCATGGCATTGAACTTCAGATTGGCAGCAGAGTCCTGCTCCGGAACCTGAGTGAGAGAGGAGGGCCGGGTGAGCTCCGGTCGCATTGGGAAAACACCGTGTACAAAGTTGTGAGTCGGAAGAGCCCTGACAGCCCGGTGTATGAAATAATGCCCGAGACAAGAGGACAGAGCCGCGTGGTACACAGAAATCTTCTTCTGCCTTGTGACTGTTTACCTGTGGAAGAACCATCTGTGATAAGAGAACGCCGCAATCAAAGGAGAGCGGTGGGGCCCCAAAGGAACAGACAGCACAGACGGCCACCAGGTTGGGACATAGACAGTGAAGATGAGGATGAAAGATATGCCCAAGACTTACCTGTTCCCCCGGCCTGGTAATCACAGTGATAGACTCATCACTCTGAATCCAGAGGCAGAGCCCTTCGAACCGGTGCCAGCAGTGGATGGAGACCAAGGTCACTCTGGGGAAGACGATGAATCAGAGGTTGACAGCGCAAGGGTGGAGAATGTCCTGCAGCAGGAAGCAGAGGAAAATGCAGTGGAAGGGGAATTGGACTATGAGGATTTGCAGTAGTCACCACAGCGATCGCCAGACCCCCAGAGGGAGCGGCGTCGGCCCAAGATACTGACATACGAAGATTTTGGGGAACCTACTGTGATCCAAAGAAACACAGTGGTGAAAGGAATAAACTTGACTCCCTCTTGTAGTCAGTTCCTGTGAGGACCTTGGTTTCTGTGATTGACATTGAAGTAATGGGTTAGACTGGTGACTAGTCATTAAAAAAAAAAAAAACCCTCAGGTAAACGGCATGGTGTAAGGGGTGGGAACCGCTACAGGTAACTAACTTGTATCTCTATGAATGTTATCCCGAGACACAGAGTAAATGACCAGTGGAAATATTACCATGCAATTATTTGGTAGCCTAGTGGGTACAGTTGAGGCGATAACTGAAGTCCATTAAGTTATCAGAAATGTCAGGAGACATTTCAAAAAGTGGGGGAGGATGTGGTGCAATGTAAGAAAGTGAGCGATTGTTAAGTATTTTTTTCTAAGTTCCTTGAGATCCCCCACCCCTACCTAATTTTGTTCTTATTACAGCATGGGACTCACTATTAGCAGTACCAGAAAGGGACAAGGGGTGGCACTGTGGGATCATCCTCGTAGTAGACTGGCAGCAGGTCTCGTTTAGTTATTAGAGTTTATGAGACCATTGCAAGCAGTACTACGCCATTCTCTGTTCTGTTTATAATTGCTTTTATTTGATTACTGGTGAGTCCACAGTAACAGAAATCAGCTAGTTAAGTTGTTTGGTTGTCTATACACGTTCAAGCAGATAAACCGAGTTGCATAATGGGTTTATTTGGAGAACTATGTTATATTTAGATTGATGCTAGCTAGCTAGCTGGTTGGCATTAAAACTGGTCGCGAGTCACACACGAGGTGTTTTTCTCTAACCATAATAAACCGGTCTGTGTCAGGGAAACGTATTACAACCTAGCTAACGATTACTAACTACACCTTGTGACTCCTACGGACTTTTTAGAGTAACTAGCCTCTTAGCTACCTAGTCAACCAACATTGCAAGCTAGCTAGTGCCAGTGTGACTAGCCATGATAGCTTAGTGTGTGCAAGTGTTGGGTGAGTGAGATGTACGTGTGGATAAATGCGAGGCAGATATTGCACCTTAACTTGCACCCGTGTTAATGCTGCTGTAGGTCTCATTTAGTAATTAGAGTTTATGAGGCCATTGCAAGCAGTACCACGCCATTCTCTGTTCTGTTTATAATTGCTTTTATTTGATTACAGATCCAATAAGAAATACAAAATAAAATATGTGGCACTGAAGAAACCTGCCTCTTCTGTGTGTGCAACACAAGCAGTAAACACAAACACCAGAAACTCCTAGGATCTGTCCAATTTGACTCCAAACGGCCTTTTTATGATGAATGTTATGATACAGTTTAACTGTTGTACAGTTCACTGTGCTCAGAAACTTGCACAATTAACTTCTCCACTGCTGCCATCTCAATTTTTGGTGGTTGTTATGGGAAACGACAGATCTCACTACTCTGCTTGTGATTGGTCAGCTGCCAAAAAAGTGATTAGTGCATGTATTAGAAAGTGGTCAGGTGTTTGAGTAATGGCGTTGTATGGAAGAGGTATTCTTCAGTTACAGGTTCCTAGACTAGTGGAGGAGTTTAAGTGTGCGAAGGTAAAGTTAATGTTACAAGTGTCAGGAAGTAAAGATACTTTAGTTAGTAATCTGATGCCAAATGTAGGGAGGAAGTGGAACTTGAGGCAGGCAGCTCTGAGGCATTTAGATATTGTGGGTAGGGTGCAGCAAGGGAGAAAGGGCCTAGGCCTTAGCACAGGGAAACCACTGTGGAATAAGTCAGGTCCTGCAGAGAGGAAGAGGTTAGTTGTAGAGGAGATACGGCATCAGGAGGAAGCAGAGAGGTGTTCTAGGGCGGTGGCTCAGGCAAAGCAAGGACGGTGGATGAACTGGGAGAATGTAGAAAAGGGGAGGCTTAGTTGGAGGGATCTGTGGTGTATAGAGGCAAATTGTATAAGGTTCCTTATTGGGGCTACGTATGATGTGCTTCCATCACCGCAGAACCTCAAACAGTGGAAAGATGGGGACCCAGCATATCCATTGTGTTCAGAGGTAGGAAGATATTTTGTCAGAATGTAAGGTTAATCTCTTGCAGAGGTGGTATACTTGGAGGCAGTGATTGAGAGGAGGCAAAGACAGGTGAATTCAATATGTAATAGGACTGAGAGCTTAGCTGTTCATTTTGTTCATGAGGGAGAGAAAAGTAGAGGAGGAAAGGTTTCAGACAGTCATGAGCTAGGCCAGCTAAGGTGAGCTAGTGATTAGGAGATGCAGATGGACTTGGGAGGAAAGCGTGTAGTTCTGCCAGAAATAGTTAGCACTCGTTTGAGGCCAGATATAGTTTTATGGTTGGTTAGTCAGCGTGTCGCACATTTTATAGAGCTGGCAATGCCATGGGAGAACGCAGTGGATGAGGCTTACAAGAGGAGGAAGCTTAGATGCATGGAGTTAGCAGCAGAGGTAGAGCACCGAGGATGGAGGGCAAGCATGAGTCCTATAGAGGTTTTGTAGTGCAGTCAACTACTGTGCTGCTTAGAGAGCTGGGAATTTGGGGGCAGAGTTTACGGCAGGCAGTGAAGGAGATGGCAGAGACTGCAGAGCAAGGAAGTAGGTGGATATGGAGTAGAACGAATAGTGTTGGCCGGGGTCAGAAAGGAGTATAATATGCAGTGTGCTTTTCTTTCTTTTTTCATGTGAGAATCATGTTAGTGGAACGGCTGTTGTTCCCTTGTAGGATGAGTATAAGGGCAGTAGTAAAGACACTAGTGTTTGTTGGTGTCGGGCGGTGGTTTGGGCAGCCTGGGGAGTTGCATATGGGCGCGGCACAGCAATTATTCAATGATTGAATAACGAGCGGGTAACGCCGGGCACCTGTGAGCGGGGCGTGTAGGGGAGCTTTGCTGCCTTTAAGAGGCAGCCAGTTGGGGTGAGAAGGGGGTCAGCCGCCTGGAGAGAGCAGCAGAAGTGCATGGGGAAGCACTCTGTCTTGGCGTTTATTGAGTTGCTTTTTGAGTTCTTTTCTTTTTCTTTACGTTGTTGTTTTCGGGGTTTCCTTTTTTCAGTTGCGGTTGTGTGTTTGTGTTCGTGCGGGACTTTGGCAGGGCGGAGCATCGCCGGAGCAGAGAGCTGGGGAAAAGGAAGATTGCTGAACGCAGACCCGCTGCGGAGAAGCTGCTGCCCGGCTGGTCGATTGGCGCAAATAGCAGGAGCATCTGCCCTGCTTCCCGTAAGGAAAGTACTTTATTCCATCCCGCACGAGGCATGTGTGTGTGACCAGGGGTGGCTCCGCTGGCTTCTCAGTTCCCTCTTCGCGTTCGTAGGGATTGCAGAGTGCGGCAAGGGATCGGATTGGAGAGGCAGCGCAATTCCACCCAGCAGCACGACTACGTGGAGCCTGGTGTCCGGACAGCAAAGGACTCTTTTTATGGGACATGAGGGTGTTTTTGGGGGATTCCTTCTTTCTGTTAGATTTGTTTATTTTTTTTTTTTTTGGCGTTGCTGCTGATCATCCTTCACTCCAGCAGCAACGCCAAAAAACCAAAAAATTCCTGCTGCTCTATATACGTGTGTGTGCGCGTGTGTGAATGTGTGAGCGCTCCCGGTGGCAGCCTGCAACCCCCACTTGGTCAGCCCCGTGTCGGGACTGGCTCACCCCAGCCAGAGGGAGGCGCCAACTGCAGCTTGTGAGGGGAAATTGCAGTGTTTGTTTGCTGCCTGAGTGTGAAGGTGTGAAGGACTACTGTGTGCTGTGGATTTAGTGTGTACACTTACCTGTGGGGAGGCACTAACCTTTGGGGGGAGGGGTTACGGGTCCGCTGGGGCTTGCAGTGGGAACAGTAGGCAGAGGGGGTGACTCCAGGATGTGCTGACAGTGATGAATCTTTTTCTGTAAGTTTTAACCCAACTTGTTAAAATAGTTTTCTTGGCTATCTACCTGGTCTCGCGTTGTGGTGGGCTGACAGTGGTCGGGGCGGTTCAGTGTCTGGGTCGGCTAACCCTTGACACTTGTGTGGAATCGGCGAGGTTTATTAGCGGAGCATTTATTAGGACAAGTGTAAGGACGCTAGCATGTGCATGTTGGTGCGCTTCAGCAGTGGGAATGTTTGTCGAAGTTTGTTTGAGTTTCTTGTACTGTCAAACTTAGCGTAGTTAGCATGCTGTATTAGCAGTTCTCAAAGTTAGCTTGCCTTATTAGCAGGTGGGTATTTCAGTGCAGTTGATGAGATAAGTACTTGGTGAGCCGCTTAGGTAATTGGTTGTTTTTTATTTAATGGTTAGCTGTTGAGTATGGTAGGTGGTGCATAGGTGGTGGTATGGAGGGGGGTGGTTCTGGGATGCCAGAACCAAATGTTGAGCCTTCCCAAGGTGTCGTGGACCTAATTCGACGAAACACCGATGAAGGAAGTTGGCCACTTGATAACACTTCATAACCTTGATACTGGCATCTACATGCTCGATTGCTAGCCTGGACGAGTTTGTGCTGTGTTTGTGGAGTGGTCTCTGTGCTCCTACATTCAATCGGATAAAAATAAAAATTGGGGCTATTCACCTAGCTATTAAATAAGGTAGGTCTGATCTGCTGCTAAAGTAGAATCTTTTGTTGCCATTAAGGGACAGAAGCGGAATTTTCCACTTTTTTCCCCCGTCAAAGCATTGGCCAACGAGCTCGCTCGTTAGCAAATGTAGCTAATTTGGCACATATTCTAGCTGACGAGAGGTTGTTTTTGTGGTTTTTTGCCCGCTCAGGAGCAAATCTTTAAGTAGCATACTTTAGCTAGGTGGTCGGGTAGTTTAGCTAGCCAGCCTGTTCACTTGTTTACTTGTTTACTTTGTGTTTACCGTTCTTCAGCATTTGCTTTTAGGATGTCCTGATTCTGGGTGTGTTAGCATAGTTTTATTGTATCTAGGTTAAGTGGCATTTCTTGTGTCTGATTTCTGCCTTTGGCTGTTCTGAGCCACCTCTGTGCTTTTAGCACTTTTTAGCTGGTAATTTTGTCTCGGCAGTAAATCTTTATTTAGGGAAAGCATGTTCAGTTAGGGGAGAAAAATGTGGCCAAAACTGTGCGAGAGTTGCTGGTTGATCGGATTTCTGGAGGGAGGCCTCCAGGATGACTTCATCTGCGACCGTTGCCAACTCGTTGAGCACTTGGAGAACAAGATTCTTGATCTCGAGGCCCAACTAGCTGGACTCCACAGTAATAGGCCTTTTTCATGCCACCATATTGGAAAGCAATAGGGGGTAAAGTTACTTCCGGTCAACAATGGCTACCTTTGGCAAAGATGTGTGTGTCCCTCTGATGTTCTCCAGATCTTTGGCAAATCTGCCAAAATTCCAGCTCTCACAGGTTGTTGAAACGGTGGATATATATTGCAAAACAAAATGATATAAACTGCTCCATGAACAGTTTATCTTTAATTATGAAGGTAATATCAGCTAGCTACGGAGAGATGGCTAACGTCAGATCAAGCCACCTAGCAGCTTGTAAATGCACTTCAGTAGAGCTGTGTAATGAAATTATCCAATTGTTCATTGTCATAACATATGTCATGATAGTTTAATATTCATTCATGTTTGTTATGTGCATGTTCTTTTTGGTATAGTGTCCAACGTACACTAGGAAACCAAACCCCTTAATTTTACCCCTTAAAAATACCTTATTTTGTACCTTAATATCCTTATGTTAAATGTAAGTAGTTTGTAAGGAGAAATGTGCATGATTCTCGAAAAATTAAGGGGTAAAACTACTGAAATTTCCCCTTACTTTTCTAAATTTGCCCCTTAATTTGAATCCTTAATATATTCTTATATCACCCCTTAATTATGATAAATGAAAGACATTTTTAAGGTAAAATGTGTGTATTTTAAGAAGGATTAAGGGTTAAAACCACTGATTATGATCCTTATTGACCCCTTACTTTATTATGATTAATCCAAACCTTAATTTCAGTTGTTAAATATGAGGCTTTTTAAATATAGCTTTTTCCATATTTTAAGGTTTTGTTTGCTTCTGGTTAACCCATTAATCTTTTACCTTTACCTTGCTTAATTCACCCCATGTATTCTACTTGAGCAACTTATTATAAAGTAATTAATATATCCTTCTTTGTTTAAAGAAAACACAAAACCAAAAAACAAATTATCATTAATTACATTTCATAAACATGTTACAATATAATAAATAAATATCACAACAATAACATATCATAACATATAAATAAATGCATATGATAACAATAACAATGTTTAACAATAGATGATGATTACAATAATGAGCTTACATTGATTAGTCAGTTAAAATCTTTCTTTTTGCTGGTCACTTCCCACATATCAGTTTGAAGGCCTTTGGTGGGCTGTAGGTAACATAGGCATAGCCTGGCCTGCCGACTGAGTGCCTGGGTGCCTGGCCACTGCATTCCCCCTCTTCTTGTCCCATTTCCATATTCTTCCCCTGATTCATTTTATCATTTCCTTCTCCCTGTCTATTAATTCTCTTATCCATTCTAGTTTTACTTTGTTTACTTGCATTTCCCATCAACTCTTCTGCCCTCTCTGTTCTTTCCCTATTTTCTTCACTCATCATCATTATTTTAGCTCTGCCCCTTTCTTCCTCACTTTCCCTTCTCTTTTTCTGTTCTTGATTTCTTTTCTTTTCCTCTGTTCCTTGGTCAATGTCCTGTCTGTGCTTGTTGGTTTCTTTTAAATATTTGTTCTTCCACCAAACTACTTTGCCCTCCTAAAATTATAAAAAGTTATTTATTAGAAACCTAATCACACAATTTTTAGAAAACTAGAAAATCATAAATTATTACAACATACTGTAGAAATTGGATGTGAAATGATGCATTTATTATCAGGTAAAATTTTCCCCTTTAGATTGAGGGTTTTTTAGTCATATCAAATTGAAATGTGTTATTTTAGTTATGTTAGTAAATAACAATGAGTTAATTGTCACAACTGTATTTCTGTCACTGACCGTTACATCAAAGGGTTAAAAGAAATCCTGTCACTGCTCCATTGACATGAAATTGGAGCCTTTGCTGACACAACAGTTGCAATGGTGATTTACAGGGATACATTTTTTGGTTCATTGTAAACAGAATTTAGAATTTTCCCTTCAATGGACTATTTACTACATTATTGAGACTAGACTCTAATTGATCATACTTTGTGTTGTCATACATGTCGTATTTTGGAGCTTTGCAAATGATAAATGTTTTGAGCATACCACGCTACATTACAATTAGTGGTTGTCTTTTTCAAGTTAATAAGAAAAACAATAACCCAAGGGAAGGCAGCTGCTCAGCTCTGATGGTCTTATGACCAAAGGCTTATTTGTTCTCTGTGCAAATAAGAAAACAATGCAATTGATTGGATAATAAAGGGAATGGCTTACTTTATACAGGTCAGTAAAGGTCAAATGCACTTTTTGAAGTATTACTTCAGAAGACTCTCTTCTTGCTACAAGTGAAAAAAGAAACATTTCAGGTATACTAGATACTGTATATAATTTAAGAGCATTCAGTTGGAAAAATAATTGAAACAGCTGTGTAAATTTGAATGAAACATGAGGTTGCAGACAGACTAGCTTGTACTGTGGGCTCTTTTTTCTTTTGCTCCGAAATGCAAATTAAATAACTCTACTGCTAAAACAAGTTCATACTGTTCCTGACCTAGGTCAAATGCTTGTACATCCTTATGAAAAGAAAAATCTTACCTCCAACAACTACACCAGAGGCCACAGTTCTGCCATCTTTTTTGTAGATTTTTACTGCACTGAAAATACATATAAAACATGATATTAAAATTATCGGTGGTGATAATGTAGGTCAGAAGAAAATATTAAATTTTAGTAAATTTTAGATGTAGTGATGATTAAATGATGCAGTAGAGTTTGCCAAAGCAAGTTTTGTTTTATGATATTCTCAAAAATACCTACCGTTTGGTGGAAGTTTTGAGTCCTTTTGTTGTGGCCTATAGAGAATTTGACAGTTCTGGACACAATTCAACTGTGAGCATAAGGAGCTAGCAAATGAAAAGAGACTACATCTTGAAATTCTTTTTATTGTGATAAATCACAATATTAGCAGTTCACATACTGATAAATAGTTGAGTTGATGGTGAAGCACACTCTGGCTCCTTTAAAAGGTTTTTAGGGTACATGTAAGGTTTGCCTCTCCATCGAGGGAGGCAAGATAATTGATTTTGATTTCTGGTGTTTAAAACTACACTGTGTACACATTAGAATAAAATGAAAAACATCACATGTCTAGAACATCTAGTAGGACAAAAATATACAATTTCATATAGATCTAGGTTAAAATATCTAAAAGGCAATATGTGAAGCACTGGCAGGATAAATACCTGAAAGCACCATATGAACAGCTTGAAGAAAATACCTTCAGATGCTGCTATAAGAACATTTTATTGTAGCACAATTATTTTTATGCAATTACCTGTGTAGATCTTTTGAGGTATTCCCTCTGGTTCTGAAGCATTTTTAAACACTTTTTTCTTAAGTCACCCTCTTTGCCAGTGAGGCAGGGCAATTCTGCGGTTATCTGAAAATGACAGAAAAACATTCTATTATGGATAAATTTGTTTAATTCATATGTTTTGTATTGTACATAGTTTGTATATCAATGAAACACTCATTGGAAGATTACAAAACTTTTAGTGGATTTGTGCGTACATTAAAATTGTTTAAAAGTTGTTTTTTTCTGACTTTTTAAATAACAAACCTTGTTGATCACAGGGTCCCAGTTTATTTCCCTGCTCTTGTAGGCAGTAGCCCACATTTTTGTGGCAGACAACGCTGACCTTACCACAGCCTGTTGGAACAACAGCATTAAGTTAAAATTTTTGTTTCAACAATGTCACACAGGTAAGAGTTGCTTAATAGTGTTCAATAGATTAAACACACCTGGTGAATGCATCAAATTTACAATTTTCATAATCTGCTGATGTTAGTCTTAAACAATTGAGGAAATACATACACTGAATTTTTTTTTGCTCCTCTGAAGCCCTTGTTTTCCCCTTTTTTATTACAGAGGAAGTCCTCTGGTTCTTTTGTGAACTGAAAGTTAAAAAAATGATGGTCAAAAATGGAGTGTGCATTCTATCGCCATGCTTAGACAATGCTTGCAGAATACCTATAAAATTGTTTGATTCTTTAACCACCATGAGGAGTAATACAGTATATCACTGCCCAGTGTCTCACTTTCAGAAATGTTATTTCTCCACAAAATGCCCCCTTCACTCCCTCACCCCACTGACATACACACACACCACCACCACATCAACAAAAACACTGTGTTCTGTGTTGGTATTTGTGTCCTTTAAGAGGGAGGGTCCACCTGCCTGCAGTGATAGGAAAAGGGCCTTCCTCAGTCGGACGTTTTTCGGAAAAACAATATGGACATCATGTTCCCCCATGGCCAAGAGGTCATCTCCAGTCACATCTTGGTCTATAAGAAAAAAGCATGGATTAAAATAAATTCAGAGAGACCAGTAGTTGCTTATCTATATTTGCTTTTAAAAGTAAAAATTGATATTTTTTTCAATTATCTTGACTAACTCAAAATAGGCAAAAAGGAAATAAAGGATTTCTGCTGTATCTGTTTGTGTAAAGTTAATCTACCATATAATGCTTGTGCCAGTTCATTCTGGCCACTCTCAGAGATTTTCCTCCTTAGGTCCTCTGTTGAAAGTCCTCCATACATCGCATTCCTATGGAAAAATTAAAGGACCAATTAACAATACATTTCTATTGGAATAGTCCAATCAATTATTGGAAGCATGAACTACTCTTATCTCCAGACAGAAACTAGAGAAGGAGCTCTAAATGTAATGCTTTTCCAGTGGAACTGTATTTCTTTTGTAAGTCAACTAATAAGCCCTAGACTAGAGAATGTCTGAGTCTGAAATGGTAGAATGTCATGTCTTTCTGTTTGAGCACCCATTTTCAAGTTTAAGTTGAAGGCCTACTTATTTATTGCTTTGGGAATAGAGTTGTTCATGGTCATAAATAAAGTACATTGTAATATTGAACTACATTATCATAACTCGAAACATTCTGACATTAGTCTCGGAGCATAATTATAACATAAAATGACATGAACATAAAATGATTGTGACTTTCTTGTGTCCACTTACAATGAGTCATAAGGCTATTAATTCACCGGACTGTTGTTCTGTGTGCCTACTAGGTATAATGACTTGAATAGCTCTCAAACACTGTTTGGTATCAATAAAGCGACAACTAGCTAGCTAGTCTAAAAGTGTTAAACGTTAGCTAGCTGGCTAACTTAATTCGCTTTTGAGGGCTGAAAAAAACATGTCATATCACCAGTATAAAAAACAAGATCTCAATAAAGTCACTAGATATGTCCACAGGAATTATTGGCAGTGAATATAGGCTATTACCTTAAAGTTAAAGTTACCTTGCTATTTAAAAATAAAGGTTAGCTTACCTTTCAAATTCCATCTTTTGCCAGAGATGACCGTTTATCGTTTCGGTTGGTGGCGTTCACAGTCTAGTCACAGCTCGCGCATCCTTGACTGCAGCCAGCTGTAAGGCTGCCCGCGAGATGCTTCTGGCTACTGATTTCGCGCTTCAGTGATCGAAAAGGAGAGCCGCAACAATGGATCCACAGTGCCAGCAACGTCGGTAAGTGAGATACGTGTTGTAATCGACGCCAGGAAAAAAGACGCACGCTAACATATTATTTACATATAGTTAATACAGATAAGGTATTTACATTTTTGTTATCAAAGCTACGGCAGTTATTTTACATGTCAAAAATCATTCAAAACATTTTCTTAGCGATGTATCTGAGGGAGCAGATAATGCTCAGTACCTCAGACAGCGGTAGTGACACCACAGTACGCAGCAATAGAACTTGTTCACGTTTTCCTTGTTACGACCATATTATCACAAAAATTTTAAGGCCGCTTAAGTGCTCAACAACAAGTAGAATAATTGAATGATATTTCTCTCCAAGTGCAAGTTAAGACAAAAGCTAAATTTGGGGGCAGTAAACTATACCTGGCATTTATTCGATATTTTGTGTTTGAAAATTGGATTTAAATAATGGAATTTCATATGGCAACAACCTTTACCTCTGGGGTATATAATAATAGTTTTGCCTGTAACCTGCAATTTGTTATCTGAATTTTTGATTTCTCTTTTTCCTAACAGAACATCACCACCCACTTCCTCCTTCACCTACCACAGTCAATCAGGGAAAACAGTCCCATGGTTTCCACGTGGATGTTTCCGTTTGAGAGGGCAAATAGCTGGGTTATCAGGCGTGCTCTTAATAAACGTAACATGGCCAGTACAATCATGCGGACCTACCAGGTAAACTGAATATATGTTAAAAAAGAGATTATGCTTTTAGAACCCTGATTTCATATGAAAAGTCATACTTCAGACTCCACCCTTATCTCAATTAAGCAATTATACACAAGAGGGAGTGCTATAGGCCTGATGTGCAATTTTGGCACTGGTATGTTTCAGTAATAGGCATGATGGCGTTTAAGTCTCAAAACTAATTTGTTCAAAGCCAATAGATTTGACAAATCCATTATAATTCATTTTCACCCGGTGGAAAACTGATGATGTTGGTTACTTACGAACAGCTGGTGGCTGTTGCTAGGTCACAGGTATAACAAAGTAAATAAGGTGGATGATACTAACAGAGATGTGGTCGATATCAGGAGACTCATTAGAATGCCTGTTAGCCAATCACAATGTGCGGTTGGAACCAACTGTGATGTAATTTTTCTCGTGACACTTGTCAACTACTTTTCAGTTAACTGAACGATTTTTCCCAGAAGGTATACTTTGTCAAAATCATGTATAAGCCATAAACTGCATTTCTATAAGCCTTAGCAAAAATAGAAATAAAATATCTGTGTGGATATACTTGCATGCAATTTCTAGAGATAGTCTTAAATCTGTTTGACTTAGACTGGCACTACTTTCATGGTCAGGAGACAATAGGCCATTCATCAAATTATTTGTCTTTGCTTGCTGTTTAGGTGTTGGACTTCACATTGTTCATGTTTAGTTCAGGGATGATCCCTGATGAGAACAGCCACAACCAAGCCTGGACAAAACGTCAGCAGACTCCTGAGGAAACAGCCCTCTTGTAAAACTTCTACACTGAGGACATTGAAAACAAAGAAGTGAAAGTGAACCACAAGGCAGTCACCATCCAGCAAGAGGGACACAACTGTGCTGTTCTCAGCTGTAGGACATAGAGCCAAACACAACAAGAAATCATGTTATGTGCAGGTAGCAGCAGCAACATTTGGAGAAATTCAGTACTTTCTTGCCCACACACACAAAAACAGAGAACATATGTTTGCAGTTGTCAACATCTATCCACCTCCTCAAATTGACCAAGAGGTTCACATGCTTAATTTTAAAAAAATGAGCTTAACTGTCATGTTATAGCATTTTCTTGTAATTATTTAATAAACCCTTTACAAAATAATGCTTGGAGTTATTAATCATCAGTTTCAGTTAGTTGAATACTCCTGTTCAAAAAATTTAGCATATATAGGCTTAATATTCAATAGAATATTTGAAAATGAAAAAAAAAAGGTTGCAGGACTGCTTTTAATCTGTATACCACCTCTTATATGTTACATATTTTTTGTTTTGTTTAGTCTTACTCTAGTGGAATTTTTCATCATTGCTGTTTTTAATCAAATGGTCTCAAGTTTCAAGTTTCTATCTTCAGAATATAAGAGTACAACAGCATCACAAATATTAATTAAATCATATTTTTAGGTAAATAACAAAGTTAATGTGTAATGCAAAACAAGTGCACACATTAATGTATGGGCTTCCTCAGGATTAAAAGATCAGTAGGCCATACTGTGTTAAGGTGTTTTTAAGGACCACCTTAATAGATGCTTACATATTATATTAAGGGATACTTAAAATGCCCTCGATTACCTCTTAATCTTAACAAGCACAGATGACCCCAGAATTAATACCTTAAAATTAAAATTAAGGGGTGTATAAATCCTACCTTAATTTGACAAATTAAGGTAAAATTAAGGAATCAACTTTCCAAATTAAGGACCCCTTAATACAAATTAAGTGGTTTGGTATATTTTCAGGGGTAGATTAAAGTGAATGTAATGGCATTTTAAGTACATTGTGTTTCGTAGTGGTAGTAGACGGTAGTGTCGTAACAGTGCTACAGGTCATTTAAAAAGAATGAGAAGCTGGAGGTGTAGTAAAGATGAAACTGAATCTGTTAGGGGGCAAAAGGAGCAAGAGCGCTGAATAAATTATTCTTTGTATCGGTCTGAAGGAGATGCTTTGGCTAGCAATGCTGGCAACATCAACGTTTTCTCGACCACAGCAAGGTTTGACTCGAACATCAAACCCCAGTCTTTCAGTTGACCTATCATGAACGGACTTCGTGGCTGGGGTTCTGTCAGAGACCCATGGGAAAATGCAAGGCACCGCATCTTTTGCTCATTTCATCTTTTTTAATTCTGTTTAGACCACCAGTTGTTGTAAACAGGTTGTTGCTGCAAAAGTGCATGCTACAAACAACTGTGTCATCACAGACGGTAAACCGCGGGCCTTCCTCTCTCTTGATGGCTTGAATCCATACTCTCTTGCCAGTGGTGTACTGGCTATTGGGCATTCCTGGACAAATCCCGGTGGGCTGGTGGACCATCAAAAAATCCATAAAGTTTTTACCGGCCCTGTCTGCGTGCCTATCATCTGATGAAATGGTTCAATTGGGAGGACTGAGAAATTTATGTTTATTTCAGTAACAAGATACCATAATTTCATGAATGCTTTCACTGTTAAGGCATGTTGCACAGCAGTTTTCAATGACACAAATTTGTATGTAAAGCTTTACTTTGACACTGACAAAGTCACGTCAGGATTAGTTCAAACAGAGCTTAGTTGCGTAAGTTTACCATCAACGCGCTCATCTAATCTAAGTAAAATATTGCACTGTCACTGCTGTTTTTTTAATTAACGCTAAATAAAACAAGACAGGTTTTCAATGTTAGCTGTGTGCCGTTATCAAGGCATGCAAGCTAGCTAGCTAGCTAGCTGGCTACCTAGTGGGTTAAAGGGAACTTCTGGACTGCTGATGTACCTACCTAGCTAGCTAGCTGCATTAAACGCAATCATACAAGACTTGCTACGTGACGTACATTCAGAAGAATGTAATCTTTTGTAAAGTCCATGCACATTATCTAATTAAGAGGTAGTCTCAGTTGTAGACAGAACTTGAGAATCATAGCCAAGTATAATTGAATTCCCTAGCAGGTCCAGGGCTGAATTTCTTTCCCAGTACACCCCTGTCTCTTGCGGTCTTCATCGCGGGGAAATGCGTGAAAGCTTGAAAGCTTAAATAGGGCTGTTATTTAATCAACTAGCTTGAAGGCTTTGTATAATTTTTTGGCACTTATACTTTACGAGTATGTTGTTTTGTTAGGCCCAAGATCACAACATTCAAGAAACTCTAACTTCTTCAATTAAAAATCATTTCAGTTGATTTAGTGGCATTATTTTACTTAAGAAATATGAACGCTACCTAAAATCTATGTAATGCTGTGGGATGGAAACTGAAGTGACTTCCACAAAGACCCAAGTAACTATGCTACAGGACAAGCTTGGTGGCTAGTGATGGTATTTTGTTATAATATATTCTATAACTGGCATGTTAAGTTACGTGACATTACGACAAGTTATCCGTGTTAGCGTACTACGGATACCAAGTGTGTTATCTGGTCATTTAAATGGTTAGTCTCCACCTGAGTGCTTGTATACTGACTGTGCACACCCGTTCAAATTGTCCGCCATTTTCTTAATTTTTAACTCCACCATAAGCACCGAATTTTTTGTTTTGCAATGAATTCTGGGATAAGAAACGTGAAACACTTCCTGGGCAGCCGATGCGCACTTCTGTTTTGGGCGATGGTAATACGACGTTGGGGTATTTTGAAACACTCTTCACTATCCATACTACCTGTAGTATTTCCTGACCCCATTGTAGTTTTCTTTTTTTTAATAAAAAGGGGTAAAAATTATTATTTATTAATTTATTTATTAAGTTGTTTTCATTGTTTACTTATTTATTTTATTCTTATATGTTTTTATTTGTCTATTTCTCATGTACTATACAGTACTTATACTATATAGCCTTCTTATGTTTAACAACTATTTGGAAAATGTGTTTTGTTGTACTTTGGTTTCTACAGTTGCCTTGCTTGTTTGTAAATTTTCTATATTTGAAAAGGAAAAAACCTATCCATACTACCTGTCGTGATTGTACTAGATCGGGGGTTCTCAAAATAGAGATGCACCAATCCACTTTTTTTCCAGTTCAGATCTGATTCCGATACTTGAATTTGGATATCTGCCAATACTGATACCAGAGCTCTTTTTTCTTGAATATTATTATCATTAGGGGTCCAAGCAGCGAAGCTGCTGGAACCCTATTGTTTTTGTTTCGATTTTTAGGGGTCCAAGCAGCGAAGCTGCTGGAACCCTATTGTTTTTGTTCCGATTTTTATTATTATTTTTATTATTAGGGGTCCAAGCAGCGAAGCTGCTGGAACCCTATTGTTTTTGTTCCGATTTTTAGGGGTCCAAGCAGCGAAGCTGCTGGAACCCTATTGTTTTTGTTCTGATTTTTCTTCTTATTATTTATTATTAGGGGTCCAAGCAGTGAAGCTGCTGGAACCCTATTGTTTTTGTTCTGATTTTTCTTCTTATTAGGGGTCCAAGCAGTGAAGCTGCTGGAACCCTATTGTTTTTGTTCTGATTTTTTAGGGGTCCAAGCAGTGAAGCTGCTGGAACCCTATTGTTTTTGTTCTGATTTTTAGGGGTCCAAGCAGTGAAGCTGCTGGAACCCTATTGTTTTTGTTCCGATTTTTCTTATTATTATTAGGGGTCCAAGCAGTGAAGCTGCTGGAACCCTATTGTTTTTGTTCCGATTTTTCTTCTTATTAGGGGTCCAAGCAGCGAAGCTGCTGGAACCCTATTGTTTTTGTTCCGATTTTTCTTCTTATTAGGGGTCCAAGCAGCGAAGCTGCTGGAACCCTATTGTTTTTGTTCTGATTTTTCTTCCTATTATTATTATTTTTCTCCAGCGAAACGCGATGGGCAGCAAAAACCGTAAGTCGCACATGCACCAAATCTTGATCATAGATTCCAAATTGGTGAAATGACTCGCGCAAGTGAAATCACCGATTTTTGCCTGTAGGGGGTGCTATAATAAGCGCATTTACGTTTTTGCTCATATCTCGAAACCGTAAGGGTTAGAACAAAAATTCTTTTTTCCTCTGATTCCTTGAAAGCTGCCGAATCTAACCCAACCCTTCCCGTCAATTCGCGTCATGAAAATTTTCCCGCCATTTTGAAAAAATCGAAAGTGAAAGTAAAACGAACTAGTCGGAGGCCGTTCATCCGATTCTCACGAAATTTGGTATGCATCATCTATGTACCATGCTGACAAAAAGTTGTAAAAAGATTTTTGATTCGCCGTTCCGTTTCAAAGTTGTACGTCAATCAAAATTTAAGGCGTGGCCCATAATGACTCTACAGCCAATATCTTGGGATGTAAAGGTCCAAACTTAATCAAACTTGAGACGCCCAATCAGTACCACATTCTTTGGATGCACACCAAACTTTGTCAAATTTCATCCATAGGGGGCGCTATAACTAAAACATTGCAATATCTCAAGAACCGCTTAAATTAAAAATCTGAAATTTGGTGTACTCATACTTGGCCCCATTTGCTCACATTTCCCAGAGTGCCGATTGGCTCGCTCAACAAAATGGCCGCCAAACAGCCAATCAAACTTCAGCGGTCAATATTTGCCAGTGCGAATGGCTGATCTTCATGAAAATAAATAGGCTCATTCATAATGGCACATAGAAGCTATGTACCAAATATGAAACAAATCAGCCAAAAGGGGGCGCTGTAGTAAGCACATTTACATTTTAACTTCTATCTTGGGAACTGCAGGGGTTAGAACAAAAATTCTTTTTGCTCTGATTCCTTGTACACTCCCGAATCAAATGGGCCCATTCACACCAATGTCCACCACAAAATTTCCACGCCATTTCGATTTCATGAAAAGGGCAGGAAAATGAACTCGTCCGAGGCCACTTCATCTGATCATCACGAATTTTGGTGTACGTGATGTCCAGACCATGCTGACAAAAAGTTGTAAAAATAATTTTGATTCTCCGTTCCGTTTCAAAGTTACGTGTTAATGAAATTTGAAGGCGTGGCCTATAAGGACTCTATGGCCAATATCTTTTGAGGTAAAGGTTCAAACGTAACCAAACTTGACTCCCTCCATTAGTAGCATGATCTTTGGAAGCGTGCCAAATTTCGTGAAATTCCGTCCATAGGGGGCACTACAACTGACATATTGCCATATCTCAACAACCGCTTCAGCTAAAAATCTGAAATTTGGTATACTTATACTTAAGCTCATTTGCTCACATTTCGTTTCATATGCAAGATCTACAGACCTTGTCGACCAAAAGGTATTTTGATTCATCAAATCATTTCTAAGATGCCATCCATTTCATTTTGCAGGTGATCCACACATGCTCTCAGAATCTTGTGCATCCATAGTCCCGGCCTTACAAACCTTTTTACACATATGAAGATTGAAACCCGAGGGAGTATTCCAATTTTCTAATATTTGTGGATGCAATACTGTCATTGCCAAAAATGTGTATTTGGTTACCTCTTTGTTTGAGAAGGTTCATGTCTGATATTCACATATTGGAGGTTAAAACATGCTGTGATTTAATATGAACATGTCTTGAAATTCCCAAGAGTGCAGATATATAGGAAGTTGTTTTATTCAATATATCTCTCAAACGACTGTTTTGTTACTTTATTGCATTACCCTGTTGGTTAAATTATTTGGAAATGTCATGGATTGAAGTGACAGTGAAGGTTACATGACTGTCAGATTAGACATGCTTTATATCGGTTGGAAAGGGGATATTGAGCTGTTTCACAAATAGACTAGATGTAATTTGACATGACAGAGCCTGAATATCATGTGTCACTTTTTAACGTTTCCTAAAATTCCACCTCTTATATCTCCTATTGCAGCCACTGAACCACTTCTAATTCCAACATTGGTTGCAACTTTTGCGCTTCTGCTTGGACCCCGATGATCGCCGCTTGCGGCTATATTTATTATTATTATTGTTGTTGGTATTATGTGTAAGGTTACATGAGGCTGAAGTAAACCACACAGCACTTCTTATTAAAAGAGCAAAAAATATACAAACATGCATTAAATGTATATATATGTATATGTATAATATAATTTAAATATATTCTAAAGCAATTTATTTGAACTGTAGTTTAAGTAGGCTTCACATACAAACAGGTGTAGGAGTGCAAATTGCTATGGCAACTCCTTTAATGTTTTGAAAAACTTGAACAGTGCACAGCAATGCATTATCAACTAGTAAGTACATTTCTATACATGAGTTCAAAAGTAATAAGCGAATTTCAAAGAGTGCAATGGTAAATTGACAACTCCTTCCTCAGTTGCAGACTAATGGTCCAGCGTTCCGCCTGTATGTCTAACTCGGAGAATTCTGGGAGACAAAAAAATATGCAGAGTACTGGATATCTTTGTAGAACTGTTTAACCCTTTCGCACGTACGGTCACACCGGTGTGATTAGCTGTTTAGCACATATGCTAAAACCAGTGCGATTGAACACTAGATTGGAAAAATGCTAGCAAATTTGATGAAACAGCTCTATAGTGCAGCTCTATTGATTTTAATGTTTCTTTTGTTACTATTCTTTATTAAATTTTTATTTTGTAATGGAAGACCTGAAGAACACAGTGAGTGACTTGAATGAACTGCTGTCTCTGTAGGCACTTTTGCTTTCTTATGTTGGTATGTGGGTGGCTCTTAAAAGAGCCATTTGGGGATGATGTAGTTTTGCTCTACACTATGTCTTGCCAGGGAACTGCACCTTCAGTGGAGAAATATGAGGTGAAGGTTTCCCTTACTCGAATGGCCTCTCTCCCTGCGTTGTTCGCAACAATTCGGCCTACAGTTGCCATAGCCTCTGCTTCTCCATCAGGGACACTGCCAGGGAATGCAGTCGTCGCAGTTGTTTTCTGGAGGAAATTGTGAAGAACACAGGTGGCCTTCACACACATCTCCGCTACAGCTGGACTGACTTCCAGTGCACGCCGGTACATGCACCACTGAGAGGAAAGAATGCCAAAAGCATTTTCCACAACCAGCCGCGCACGTGACAGACGGTAACTGAAAACCCGGTGTGCACCAGAGAGGTTCAGTCCAGGGAAAGGCCTCATGAGGTTTCTCCTGAGCGGAAAGGCCTCGTCGGCAACGAAGACGTGTGGCAGTGGTCCTTGATGGTCTGCTCCCGGCAGTGGCATGTCAGCAGATAGATCCAGGGCAGTGCTTCACAGGGCCTGACCGAAGGTGGAGTTGGCCAGGATTTCACCGTCGCTCATCCTTCCGTAGCCACCGACGTCAATCACCCGAAAGCAATACCGGGCATCCACAACAGCCAAGAGACCAATTGAGAATGTTCCCTTGTAGTTGTGGAACTACAAGGGAACATTCTCAATCCTTAATGGGCAGGGGCTTTCAGAGCCACATGCTTCCCATCAATTGCACCACAGCAGAGAGGAAAATTCCAGTGCCACTGAAATTCTGCAGCAATGGACCTCCACTCCTCCTTGGTGGGTACTGCCATGAACTCCTCCACCAATATACACATTTATGTATGTATGTATACACATTTATGTATGTATGTATGTGTGTGCATTTGTATAACTATATATATATATATATATATATATATATATATATAAACATTTAATATTTTATAATAAAATATAATAGAGAAATGGCTACTAATACCCCGTTTTTATGGTTTTGCCTCCCTTTTCTTCTATTAACCAAAAGCAGAAAAGACCCACGCCCGCCAATTTTGTGGTATCTTTCCCCCACAAAAAGAAAGAAGAAAGATTTCCGCATAACAGCCTCATAATATGTTTAATTATATTATATGCAAATAAGAATAATTTTACATGTATGGATACCCACCGGAGACAGATTGACAGGCGTTCCGCCGGGGGTATGGAAGGCCTGTAGTTGGTGTCCATCCGTGCAATCTGGGCTCCGATCCTCAACAGCAGATCATCAAACTGGCCCCGAGTTAGCCGAAAGTACCGCTGAAACTGGCCATCATCCAGATGCATTTCCTGAACGAGTTGGTGGAATTCGCCAAGATGGGTACGTCTGCAGTTGATATTATGCACCCAAACTGACCACCGACGCCGGGTCCGGCAGGACTTCGTGCAAAGGTAAAGCACAGCCACGGCACTGACTCTCTGTCGCTGATCCATGATCACAAGAAATGTCAAACTGCTTGTGTGCGGTACTTATATATGCTAATTAGCTACCAAGCTAGCAATGTGAGGTAACTTGGCTGTCTTCTATTGTGTCTACCAAACTTGCTAGCAGCGTTGCTGTAATCAAACATGCTTGTTGTGCCGTGTCACGAAATTTGCGTGTTCATTTTCAGGTAAGTGACCAAACTCGCGTGAGGGAAGCGAAGCGAAATTTCGCGTCACGTTCGGTTAAAACGCAGCGTATGGTCAGACTGCGTTGTGTTTAACTAGATGTTATGGGGGTCAGCGAGCGAGCGAGTTTCAAACTGGTGTTCTCACTGCTCGCTGCCAACCCCTTACGGCCAGCGTTGTCGCCAATAGAGCTAAAGGCAAATTGCCCCTAGCCTGTCGGCAACAACGCTACTTAACCAGGTCTCTCAGGGAGTGACGTAACCGCTGCAACCGCTCGGCTACCTGCTACCTGCTACCTAAGGTTTTTATGCAGGGCTCACATGAGCTACTACTTCAGCTCTGCTACACTACATAGCATTAAAATAAGTTAAAAACATCAGACTATGGAATCTGGATCAGTACGTGACTCGGTAACATCAGTCCGATATCCTAGTGTCCTTGTTTTTTTCATGCTGCCTCCCCAGCAGACCACAGCATAAGAGAGGACACTTGCCACTACCGACTGAAAAAACGTGCAGCAGATGTCAAATGACCTAAGCCTCCTTAGGAAAAAGAGCTGGCTCTGCCCCTTACAGATGCCCTCTACCGGAAGGGGCAGAGCCAGCTCTTTTAAGAGTAAGGCAGTGTTCATTACATATAGCCCTTGGATACCCGTCATTCTATGCAGACGTTGGTGGTTTTCAGTGAGACAGGCGAGAGACAACTTGGCTTTCAACTTTTGATTAATTTAATAGTTTAGATTAGATTAATATTGTACATATTTAGATTTTTATTGTTTTTTTTAAAAGCGAGTCATATTATCCACCAAGGCAACAGAAAGGACAAATGACTGAGCCAGCACATGCTTTTTTAGTAACACAGAGTGAATGATTGATACCCGCTGAACTTTGAAATGTGACAAACATGAACAAGCAAGTACAACAAATGTACGAATAAGAGAACATCATAAGACAGAAAGCATATGCAAAATAAATGATTGTGACCGCTCATGTCAGGCATTTTACAATAAAGGCAAGACACTAAGGGGAATCTTAGCGACAGACTGAAAAGCAGAATCATGTTTGTGGGCGTGAATTCCTTTGAGAGATACTATATGTAGAGTTTTTTGTGTGGCTATACTAACCGTTGGTGTTTACTTTTCTTAACCCAGTGTCAAATTGGAATAACACAAATGTCCTACAAAAACAAAGAAAGTATGAACAATAAGCTGACTCTCTCTACATTTTTCACTGAAAGCAGTTCATGCTGTGTCCTAATAAGATGTCAAGTGACACAACTATTTAAGCTTTAGCTATAATGAGAAAAGAGTAAGTTTTGACCTTGCATACTAGACAATTCTACCTTTATGTGCTGTGTGGAAAGTGGCTAGCAAGGCAAATTCAAGGCACAGTTATTGCAGATTGTTTCCTCTCCAAAATATTTAATTATTCATTTACTTTGTTTAAATATATTACCCATTCCATATTTCAGCCTCCCTAACTTTATCCCATCTTTTGGCATAAGATAAACCTCCTGTTTCATGTGCCATAAGACATTCAGTTCTACAGTAATAGTTGACAAAGTTCTTGAATCTCTCAATTCTTAGAGTCTCCACTGATGTCAACCCCAAAATAAATACTTTTCCCAGCAATATAATTATGTTGTGTATTATGTGAGAGTGTTTTGATATATCGCCCAGTAAGACTGTAAACAAGTTCAACTGAAGACAAACATCATGCATAGATAACCATTCTTGAACCTTCATCCAAAATAAGGCAACAAACGGACAATACTAAAACAAATGCTCTACAGATTCCACCTCTTTTTGGCAGAATCGGCATACGGAGGATGGGTTAATTCCCAAGATATTTAACATCTTTTTCGTTGCCAAGAACTTATATATTAGTTTGTATTGGAAATATCTTATATCTTATATCTGTAATGAAAGAGACAGAAGGCCCAAGTGCAGAGCTCTGGTGCTTAAATTCAGAAGGTCAAATCCAAGTCGTATCCTTTGGAAAGTCAAATATCACAAGCCAGGGTCAAAAAAGCCAGGAGAGCAAAACAGGAATCAGAGCTAACAGTCCAAATCACAAGACAAAAGGGCAAGGTCAAAAAGACAGGCAAACAGGTCAAAAATCACAGGAGTAGAGAAACCAAACAAACTAGGATACCGCGGGGTAGAGCAGGCTCAATACCTCACAAAGAGGTGCCTGAACTGCAATCCTTTAATCCCCCAGTGGTGATTACGTGAATTTGCTGCAGGTGTGCTTAATATTCAGGTGACTCAGAGCGTGGGTGTGGCTGAACAGGGAGTTGGCTGGAGGCAGGTCTGACAGTACCCCCCCCCTCCACGGGTGGCACCCGACGCCCCAGACAGCCGTCTGGGCGGGCGACCACAAGGCCGAGGAGCCGGACGGTCAGGGTGGGCACGGTGGAATTCCTCAATGAGGGAAGGGTCAAGGATGTCACATGCCGGAACCTATGACTGCTCCTCAGGGCCGTATCCCTCCCAGTCCACCAGGTATTGTAGCCGTCCTCCACGGCGTCTGGAATCCAGGAGCGCACGGACTGAGTAGGCTGGTTTGCCGGCAACATCAAGAGGGGGGGGGGATGGGCAGGACCAGCTGGTGGATTCATGGGACTGAAGAAAACAGGCTTTAGTAAGGGGACATGGAAGGTAGGGGCGATCCGGTACCTGGGGGGTAGCTGTAGGCGATAAGTCACAGAATTTACACGTTTAACAATCTTGAAAGGACCTATGAACTTAGGGCTGAGCTTCTTCGAGGGGAGACGGAGCTTGATGTCCCTTGTTGACAGCCACACCCGTTGCCCAGGGTGGAATATAGGAGTGGGGCGATGGCGGCGATCTGCAAACCTTTTCTGGTTCTGGACAGCTCTTTGGAGTTGCACATGGGCCATCTCCCACACCTGACCACTCCGCCGGAACCACTCATCAATGGCAGGAATGTTGCTGGACTCTGCTTCCCATGGGAACAATGGTGGTTGGTAGCCTAGAACACACTGGAAGGGGTTAGTTTTAGAGAGGTATGAACAAGGGAGTTTTGAGCATATTCGGCCCATGAGAGATACCGACTCCAATCTGCTTGATTATTGGAGCAGTATTGACGTAGGTAACGTCCGATCTCCTGGTTAAGTCTCTCTGTCTGACCATTGGATTGGGGATGGTAGCCTGAGGATAGACTGACTCTGACTCCCAAGCGCTCACAGAAGGCCTTCCAAACCCGAGAAGTGAACTGAGGTCCTCTGTCTGAGACTATGTCCTCTGGAATCCCATAAAACCTGAACACTTGGTTGAACACACATTCAGCCAACTCCATGGCCGTAGGGAGGCCTGGTAGTGGAATCAGACGGCACATCTTAGAAAAACGATCCACAATTACTAAAATGGTGTTGTAACCACCTGATTGGGCAGGTCAGTAATGAAGTCCAGGGCTACGTGTGACCAAGGCCTATCTGGAATGGGCAAGGGTTTCAACCTGCCTGTGGGTAGGGTGCGTGAACTCTTTAACTAGGCACAAACTGGACAGGAGAGAACAAAGTCTTTGATATCATCAGTAAGCGAGGGCCACCAGGACTTGTGGGAGATCAGCTCTGTGGTTCGTGTTATTCCTGGGTGGCCAGAGCTGAGAGAAGTGTGCACCCACTGCAGGAGCTGAGGCCGGATGTTGGCTGGGACGTAGGTCTTGTCAGGTGGTGAATCCGGTGGTCCTGGGTCTGTGCGAAGGGCATCTTGAATGGCGTCCATTATCTCCCATCTAACTGGTGCCACCACACAGGACGAGGGTATGATTGTATCTGGAACAGAAGACCTGTTCGGGGCTTCAAACTGTCTGGAAAGAGCATCTGCTTTGACTTTTTTGTGCCTGGTCGGTAGGTGACAGTGAAGTTGAAACGAGTAAAAAACAGGGCCCACCTGGCTTGTCTTGGGTTAAGTCTCCTTGCTTCACGGATGTATTCAAGGTTCCTGTGATCCGTTAGCACAACAAATGGGTGAATAGCTCCCTCTAACCAATGTCTCCATTCCTCCAGGGCTAACTTTATGGCCAGTAACTCCCTGTTCCCTATGTCATAATTCCTTTCTGCTGAGGACAGTTTGTAGGAGTAGAAGGCACAGGGATACAATTTAGAGGGGGTACCATGACTTTGTGATAAAACAGCACCCACCCCTACCTCGGATGCATCCACTTCCACTACAAATGGTAGAGCTGGGTCAGGTTGCTTCAGTACAGGGGCAGTGGTGAATAACTCCTTCAGATTTTGAAAGGCAGTACGGGCCGAATCATTCCATTGAAGAATCTTTGTGGTCTTTCGGATCAAAGCTGTGAGTGGGGCAGCTACGGAACTGAAGCTCCGTATGAAACGACGGTAGAAGTTTGCAAAGCCCATAAACCGCTGTAGATCTTTCACCGTCCTTGGTTCTGGCCAATTGCGAACAGCAGAAACCTTGCTGTCATCCATACAAACACCATCGGGAGCCAACACATACCCTAGGAAAGGAATGGCAGCTTGATGGAACTCACATTTCTCAGCTTTTGCAAACAAACAATGTTCTCGGAGCCGCTGAAGCACCTGCTGGACATGCTGAATGTGCTCAGACAGACTGGAAGAGTAGATAAGGAGATCATCAACATATACAATCAAGAACCGATTGATCATATCACGGAAAATCTCATTCATGAAGGACTGGAACACAGCAGGAGCATTTGCTAGCCCATATGGCATTACTAGGTACTCGTAGTGCCCCCTAGTGGTGATAAAGGCAGTCTTCCATTCGTCCCCTTCACGTATTCGGATGAGATTATGTGCACTTCTAAGGTCCAGTTTGGTGAATATGTTGGCCTTTTGGACCTGTTCTAGGGCAGCATGGATCAATGGGAGTGGGTAACGAAACTTTACTGTAAGGTCATTCAGGCCTCGATAGTCAATACAGGAACGAAGTCCTCCATCCTTCTTTTCTACAAAGAAGAAACTGGATGCTGCAGGAGATGTAGAAGGGCGAATTATTCCTTGTTTTAATGTCTCATCAATGTACTGATCCAGTGCCTCAGATTCAGGGATGGAAAGTGGATAAATTTTACCTCGCGGTGAAGACCCAGGCAATAGATCAATGGCACAGTCCCATGAGCGGTGTGGGGGGTGAGTGGCTGCCTCCTTCTTGCTAAACACATCAAGGAACTCATGGTATTCTGTGGGAACATTCTCTGATTTGACTGCATTAGGACTCTCAATTGAAGTAGAACGACAAGGAAGTGCTAGGCAGGAGGAAAGACATTGTGAGCCCCAAGACACAAGTTCTCCATGACTCCATGAGATGACTGGGTTATGCAAGCACAGCCATGGATGTCCAAGCACCAGAGGATCTTTGGGGGAGGTGATAACCAGCAACTGCAGCTCTTCATGATGCAGTGCACCTACTTGTAACTGAAGATGGGAGGTTTGTTGGGTCACTGTTCCTTTCCCTAAGGGTTGGCCATCCAACGAATTGATGTACAGGGGCGGATTAATGGGCTGTAGCGGCACCTCTGGACGGTGGAGCACGACCCAGCTGCATTGGCTCAGGATCAGTTGTAGCGGTGGAAGCTGAAGGCAGTGGTGGCGGCGTGGGTGAAACTGCAGGTAAGGGGTGAGTTACCGGAATGGTTGAGCGTTGCCTCCTGCGATCACGTAAAAGGTTGTCAATGGAGATAGACATCTGAATATACTGGTCGAGACTCGATGTATCCCCACGGCAGGCAAGCTCTGTCTGAAGATCAGCATTCAGACCTCGACGATACACTGCTAGAAGGGCTGGTTCACTCCATCCACTCCCTGCTGCCAGAGTTCTGAACTCAAGAGCATAGTCAGCGGCTGAACGATGCTTCTGACGCAATTCACAGTTGATTACCAATATCCCGTCCTGAGGCAGGGTGATCAAACACTTGCTTAAACAGAGTTATGAATTGGGTTTCTGAATTTAATGCAGTGCTGTTTTGGTGCCATAGGGCAGTCGCCCAATCTAGTGCCCTTCCAGTTAGCAGCGAGATCACAAAATGGATTTTATCAGTCTCAGACAAGAACATCTGGGGGTTGTGGTTGATGTACATGGAGCATTGCATAAGAAAGCCCTTGCACTTATCTGGATTGCCATCGTATCTTCCAGGAGTGGCAATGAATGCTGGAGAACTGGGGCTTGCACTTGCACTGGACGCCGACCCAGGATGAGCAGAAGCAGCAGCAGATGTAGACGAATCAGTCACGGGCCCTGGTATGGGTAGGTGTTGTGGGTGAGATTGCAGCAGCTGCACCAGTTCTCCTAGCCTCTCCTCTTGTCGTGTCAACAGCTCCCGAAGCTCTGCTGGGTCCATCCTTGGTGAGGTATTCTGTAATGAAAGAGACAGAAGGCCCAAGTGCAGAGCTCTGGTGCTTAAATTCAGAAGGTCAAATCCAAGTCGTATCCTTTGGAAAGTCAAATATCACAAGCCAGGGTCAAAAAAGCCAGGAGAGCAAAACAAGAATCAGAGCTAACAGTCCAAATTACAAGACAAAAGGGCAAGGTCAAAAAGACAGGCAAACAGGTCAAAAATCACAGGAGTAGAGAAACCAAACAAACTAGGATACCGCAGGGTAGAGCAGGCTCAATACCTCACAAAGAGGTGCCTGAACTGCAGTCCTTACATCCCCCAGTGGTGATTACGTGAAATTGCTCCAGGTGTGCTTAATATTCAGGTGACTCAGATCGTGGGTGTGGCTGAACAGGGAGTTAGCTGGAGGCGGGTCTGACAATATCTTATATTTAAAATGTTGTTTTATAAAGGATGATTAAGACCTGATTCCATGGGATTGGTGTATCTAACATTTTTTCCCAGCTATCCAAAATCTTATATGGTATGGCAACTACATTCTTTGTTCTTAAGTAAAATTTGTACATATCTTTGTTAATCTTTGTTTTTTTTAGCCAAGTTGCCATTTTCGTATGTGGCCTACAGACTGACTGGCATCCAGTACCACGTTTGTGGTAAAGATCCGATAAGTTGATTGTATTGTTGTAATGTGCAAACAGTTCCATAAATACGAATTAGTTGTTTATATCAGCGGTTCCCAACCCTCTCCTGGAGGACCTCTTGTCCTGCATGTTTTATATCTCTCCCTGCTCCAACACAGCTGATTCAAATGATGAACTCGTTATGAACTCCTGAAGCTGCTTAATAACAAACTGATCATTTAAATCAGCTGTGTTGGAGCAGGGAGAGATCTAAAACATGTAGAACAAGGGGTCCTCCAGGAGAGGGTTGGGAAACACTGGTTTATATAACATGAGTTTACCTCCTTCATCAACCATATTTTATCTGCTTTCGGATTTTGTGTATTCTCAGAATGTCTCTGCCCAGCAACAGGAGTATTTCTGCATTAGGGTCTAAGGAAGGTATCTCACTGGCTATGCTTCTCAGATGTGGGTGGTGGAAAGCTGCACTGGGAGTTGGAATTTCTGATTTGTTGTTTAGGAGCTCGTTGCATTCAATGAGAACAGGAAGGGGGATGCAGGTCTTTTCATCCAAGGACTCTATCATGTAGCCGCACGCTCTCCTTCCGGATGTCTCTATGCTGCCTGCACAGGCCTTTAGAGTGTAAGGAGATGGGGAACTTTTGTCATTAAATATCTCAAAAAAGTCTGATCGAGCCAGAGACTTATTGCTTTGTTCGTTGATGATTGCATACACCTTTGTAGCTGCCTCTCGATGACCCTGGGGGTACACGTTGACTAAACAGATTTTTGAACAAGCTCTTTCACTCACCCCTTCACCACACACATCGGTACACTTGGATGTGACAGTGTCTTGGGACTGCAGACTTTCTTCACCCTCCCTGCCGTTGTCTGAGATGGGTGGGAATGGTTTGGCTTTCCATGGTGATGGGCCAGGATGAAGGGCTTCAACATGCTTGTGACTTTTGCACTCAGCACAAGATATGACTGTGTTACAGTTCTTGGCAATATGGGCTGTTGATGCACAGCATCGAAAGCAAATGGAATTGTCTTTGAGGCACTGTTTACGGTCTGTTAGCAGTTTGTCTCTAAAGTTCCTGCATTTTCCTAATGGGTGAGGCTTTTTGTGAATTGGACAGTGTTTGCTTGGATCTGGAGGGTCAGCTTTGGGCTCAGCGTCGTGGCTGGGGTCGGCAACTTGTGTTTTGTGGACTAAAACTGGCTGATTTGTGTTACCTGGGAGGCTTCTGGACTTCTCTCTCCTGTTCGCAGGGGCCGTGGGTAGAGAGACAGTGAAACTGGGATCATTTCTTGCTTTGGCTTGGTTGTGGATGAAATTCACAAACACACTAAATGGAGGAAAGGGAATTTGACGCTCTTGTTTAATTTGTGAGCCATAAAGCATCCACTTCTCCTGAAGACTATATGGAAGCTTTTCCACAATCGGAGCTACTCCTCTAGCTGTGTCTAAATATGCCAGTCCTGGTAGAAATCCATCTTGTTTTGCAGCATACAGCTCTTGGAGGAGATCTGATAACTCACGCAATTTAGCTGGTTCTTTGTTGGATATTTTTGAGAAGTTCTCTAATCTTGCAAACAGCACCCTCTCTATGGCTTCAGGCGTGCCGTAGCATTCTTCGAGTCGCTGCCAGATGGTCCTGAGCCCACCCTCTGATGTAGGCTGCTTTCAACCTACGTGCTTGTTCTGACGACTCTTTGCCGAGCCATTTTATTAGGAGATCTGCTTCTTCTGCTGCTGTCGGGCCAATGCTGTCTATAGCATTGCAGAAAGACTACTTCCATGCCCAGTACTTCTCAGCTCTATCATTAAACTTTGTCAGCCCTGTGGATACGAGCTGACTTCTTGCAATGAATTTGGCCAGATCTGTGGTTGCAGAGGCATGGTTGTCTTGGTTGGGGCCAGGGGTGCGGTGATAGGGCAAACTGAATTGTGGATTGGGACTGGGGAGTGTGTAGCCTTTCGCTCCCTGCCATGCTCTGCTGGTGCTTTGGGGCTGTTTGTAATAATTTCTTTCAGGTGGCGTTGGTTGCCCATGTGGCTGTGCCTGTGGTGACGGGTTGCTATGGGGTTTTGGCAAGGCTTTGTTACTTTCTAGCTTTATCTGTTGTCGTGGTAGAGTGTCGTGTGCGGTGAAATATCTTTGATTCACCTCTGATCCTGGTTCCCCAAGTCTCTCTTCATAGTCTAATTCTGCTTGCAGCGCTGCTGCTTCGGCTATTGCTGCCTCCATTTCTTTTTTGCATTGCAGTGCTTCTAATTCAGCTTCTAGTTTTGTTTTTTGAACTTTCATCTCCATCTCCTTTTGGGAATAAGCTGCTCTGGTTCGGGCTGCTTGTGCTCTGGCTTTCGCTGTTGCTAACATGACGCTCTTTCTTGAGCTGCTGGTTGACGCATGGGAGGATGGTGCGCGGGAGGAGCCGGATGCTGATGCCTGAGATCTGACCTTGAGCTCTTGCAATTCTGCTTCGGTGAGACCGGCATGGAGCTGTGTTTCCGTCTGAGTTTCCATGTCGTATGGAGCAGGGTGAACGACTTGCAGGCTGCTGGATGCAAATCTGTCGTCTTCACAGGCGAGGGTCTGGCCTTTTACTTTACTGGCCTCGCTAAGCTACTTAGCTAGCCAGCAAGCTAAACACGAGGCTAAGGGATGAACAGCTTGATCCTCAGTTCTTTTCTCTCCTTTATTCTCTTATTGTAAAACTGCAAAACACAAATAAATCTTTTCTTTAGCTTTTACATGCTTTGTCTGAGTGTAACTTATTATAGAATATGCATCTCACTTACATAGGCTACACTGTATTGCTATCTGAACCAAATTAGCCGCCATCACGGACGACAACAGAAATTGTATAAACTACGAGACTCTGACATGTTTCTTAAATACAACGACGATATAAACTAAAAACAAATTATACTCACGGGCATTGCCCTCATAGGGAAAGAAGTGATCATTAATTGTCTAATCCTCCAAAGCAAGCGAGACTGAGAAGGCGAGTGAACGATAGCTCTCTTTCTCACATGTGAACAGGAAATAGCTTACAACTGCGTATTCTTTGTTTCATTAACAATAGTAGCCAGTAGATGGCACTCTGATACTGTGAATGACGAGAATACTATAAAGAATCAGGAAACTATTATAACAAAGAATGACAACATGAACAGCATTGTATTCATGGTGTAAGACCATGACACATATCCTTTATAAAAATTATTCCTTTTTCGAACATTTGTTTCCAAAAAATCATTGTTCTATCCATCATAATATTGGAGTTCAGCCCTATGATTTGTTGTAAGACTTGTTTTGTATTTTCTGGTGGCTGAAATTGGTATTGTAACCACCTTTGTAGAGCTTCTTTCACAAAAGTGGAGACATTAGAGAATATGTAATTAATTGCCAAATAATGCATAGGTTTGACTTGTAGGAATGGAAAAAAGGCCTTTTTCAAACATGGGGTGAACACTCTTAAGTATTCTACTGGAAAACCGTTGTGAGTTGAAATAGAATTTAGGAATAAGGGAGGCTTTAAGTGAGAGATTCAAGGCTTTTAGGTTTAGTGATTTTAAATCACCAGATACATAATCATTATAAAGATGTGTCCGCTTAATTTTATCGTGTTTATCGTTCCATATAAATTGGAACACCTTTTGTTCATATGTTTTGAAAAATGATTCTTCAGGAGTTGGTAATGCCATAAATAAGTAAACTGGGATACAATTAATGAATTAATTAAGGTTGTTTTGCCATAAATGGTCAGATGTTTTCCTTTCCAGGGCTGCAAAATCTTTGTGATTTTACTGAGTTTATTATTAATTTAGTGATGATATTTCAGTCATGTTCTCTGGGATGTGAATACCAAGTACATTAACTGACCCATCTGTCCATTTGATTGGTAAATCACTTGGGAGGGAGAAATCTGTATTTTTCAGTGGTCCAAGCCTCAGTACATGGCACTTATCATAGTTTGGCTTTAGTCCAGATAGGTTTGAGAAGTCATCTAGGTCTTTTATAAGGTTTTGTAGGCATTCACTGTCAGGGCTCAGCAAGAAACTTGTGTCATTAGCATATTTAGACCTTGTAATTCCAAACATTCGATGTTATTATTTGATCTTATTTTTACAGCAAGAATTTCAGTTGCTATGATGAATAAATATGGGGATAAAGGGCAACCTTGTTTTACCCCCTGTGAAAGTATGATAGTTTTTGATAGATATACATTATTTATAACTTTGCTAGTAGAGTCATTATACAGAACTTTAACCCATTTTATTAAAGAATCTCCAAAATTAAAGAATTCCAAGCATTTATATATAAAATCCCATCATATTTTATCAAAAGCTTTCTCAAAATCTGCTATAAAAATTAATCCTGGTTTCTTTGCTCTATCATAGTGTTCTATACTTTCAAGTACCTGTCTTATGTTATTTGCAATATTTCATCCTTGCATAAAACAGGACTGGTCATGGTGTATGATATCAGGTAAGACATGTTTAATACGAAAAGCTATGCATTTGGCTAATATTTTGGTATCATAGCACTGAAGTGTAAGGGGTTTCCAGTTTTTCAAGTAAACTGGATCTTTATATTGGCCACTAGGCTCTTGCTTTAGCAACAGAGAGATTACACTTTCTTGATGAGTACCCGTGAGCATACCTTTCTCATATGAATAATTAAAACATGTAAGAAGGGGTTTTTTTATTTGTTCATAAAACGTTTGGTACACTTCATTTGGAATACCATCAAGGCCAGGTGTTTTTCCCCGCTGAAAGGTCATAATAGATTGGTAAAGCTCATCTTCTGTAATTAGGCCTTCACATGATTCTTTCTGTTCATCAGATATTTTAACATGAGTACGAGGAAAAAATAATTTATAAGTGGCTTCATTTAATGGTATGGGTGAGGACTTAAATGAAAACATCTCTGTAAAATATTTCTCTACTTTTACTTTTTCTCTACTTTTACTTCTACATTCAAAATATCAACTGGTGTAGTGAGAATTTTTGAATCATTTAATTTTTGTACATTTTTCTTTGCATTATTTCTCTGTTGAAGGTTTAAAAAGAATTTATTGCATTTTTCCCTCTTCCCCATCCATTTTGCTTTATTTTTGTAACACATAATACTTGACCTGTCACATATTAGTTGTTCAAATTCTCTTCCTGGTCCAATTTGTCAAACACATTGTGAGTTGCCTCTGAGCTGTCCACAAGTGATGTAAGCATTTCAATCTCTCTTTTAATTTTTAGTTTGTTTAATCTAAACTGTTTCTGTCTTTATGAGGCAAATTTAATTGAGTGTCCTCTAAAAATGCATTTAAACGTGTCCCAAACAGTAGGAGGGTCTGCTGATCCTATGTTATGTAAGAAAAAGTTTGTGATAAATTCCTTTGTTCTTTCAAGGCTCTTTAGTTGTGTTTCCACTAAGCGGCAGCTGGAGTGGTCTCGTGTTCCTTGTCTCGTCGTAGGAAGACTCGGTCGGACTAAGACAAGGGAGTCTACCTGAGGGTGTCCACCAAGGAAGGACAATGAGGGGCACTACTGTGGTCTACTCGCTAGCTACCCTGTGGTTGGTTTTTCTCTCAGTCTCCGTGCTCTAGTTGTGTTGTTTTTCTGGTTCATTCAGCCATTTGTATATCTACCGGAGTTTGTGCTACTAACACCTATTGTTCTGCATTGTATTGTCCTTCTCCCACACATACACTAATCATGTGCCATCTATCCATTCCTGTCCGAATCTCCCCTCCCAGTCTTTGCAGGCGGCGGCCTATGCAACCTTGCAGTTGTAACCTGTCTAACCTTATTCATCCAGCTCGTTCCACTGATATTACTGCTGTCACTTCCGGTGGCCGGTGGCCTTCCGAAGGCTGACTTCATCTCTGCTCAGGCTTCCATGCTGTCCCTGAACTTCCTAGTCCTCACTGAGCCGTGGATCACACCGGAGAACACCGCCTCTCCCGCTGCACTCTCCTCTGCCTTCATCTTCTCCCACACCCCAAGACCCTCAGGGAGGGGTGGAGGAACTGGTTTCCTGATCTCCCCCTCGTGGAGTTTCCGTGTCGCCTCCCTCCCTTCCATCTCCCCCACCTCTTTTGAATTTCGTGCTGATACTGTTTCTTTGCCTTGTAAACTGCATATGACTGTTCTCTATCATCCACCAGGCCCTCTGCAGTCGTTTCTAGACAAACTGGACACCCTCCTCTGCTCCTTCCCTGAGGACGGCACTCCCATCCTGTTGCTTGGGGACTTCAGTCTTCTGCTGAACTCTACTCAGTCTACTCAGTCTGCTGGTGTCCTCTCCCTCCTCCTTTAACTTCACCCTAGTGGAGTCCCCACCAACACACAAGGCTGACAACCAGCTGGACCTTGTCTTCACAAGAGACTGCCCTGCTCCTGATCTCACAGTCACACCTCTCCACACCTCTGATCACTACTTCCTATCCTTCTCCCTCCCGCTCATATCCTCCTCTAAATCCTCTGCTCCCACCCCGTTAGTGTCAGCTCGACACAACCTTCGCACCCTTTCCTCAAGTGCCTTCTCTTCTGCTGTGTGCTCTTCTCTCCCTTCTGCTGAATCCTTCTCACTTTTCTCTGTTGAGGAGAAATCCTCTACTGTCCTCTCTGCGCTGTCCTCCTCCCTGGACACCCTCTGTCCCCCCGTTACCAAACCAGCTCTTCTGTCCCCTCCCAGTCCCTGGCTGACTGACAGCATTCGTGCAGTCAGAGCCACACTTTGTGCGGCTGAAAGGAGATGGCGGAAATCAAAATCTCCAGATGATCTATCCCATTTCCACTCTTCTCATTTCCTTCTCATCTACCCTATCCTCCGCTAAGTCTGCCTTCTTCCACTCCAGGATCCACTCCACCTCCTCTAACCCTCGCAAACTCTTCTCTACATTCTCCTCCCTCCTCTCCCCTCCTCCTCCTCCTCCCTCATCCCTTTCTGCTGATGACTTTGTCTCCTTCTTTGAGAAGAAGGTAAAGGACATCTGCGACTCCTTCCCCTCGTCTCCTCCCATTTTGGATCCCGCACCTGCTGTCACTCCTACTACCTTCTCCTCCTTCTCCCCCCTAACTGACTCTGATGTTCTACAACTAATAAAATCCCATTGTCCCACTACTTGTCCTCTTGATCCTATCCCTTCTTCTCTCTTTCAGTCCATCTCTGAGGACATTCTTCCCTTTATTTCTTCCTTAGTCAACAGCTCTCTGTCTACTGGTATAGTTCCCTCTGTTCTGAAGAGGGCACGGGTCATGCCACTGCTAAAGAAACCCACTTTAAATCCAGCTGATGTCAGAAGCTACTGTCAGGTATCTCTTCTACCATTTCTGTCTAAAACTCTCGAATGCGCAGTCTATAACCAGCTTCTTCCCTATCTCCTCCAGAATAACCTCCTGGACCCGAACCAGTCGGGATTCAAAGCTGGCCACTCCACTGAGACTGCCCTCCTCGCAGTCACATAAGGCTTCATTTAGCCAGAGCGAAGTTGCTCAGCTCTGTCCTCATACTACTCGACCTCTCCGCAGCATTCGACACTGTGAACCACCGGATTCTTCTCTCGTCCCTTGCTGGGATGGACTTCTCAGGATTTGTGCTCACATGGTTTGAATCCTACCTGTCTGACCATTCCTATCAGGTATCTTGGAGAGAATCGGTCTCCTGCCCCCGCCCTTTCCAGACCGGGGTCCCACAAGGTTCCGTACTTGGCCCACTCCTTTTCTCCCTTTACACTAAATCACTTGTAGAGGTTATCTCAGCCCACGGTCTTTCCTACCACTACTACACAGATGACACACAGTTGTTCTTCTCCCCCCCGACTCTCAGGTCCAGCCACGCATTGCAGCCTGCCTAGCTGACATCGCCTCCTGGATGTCCGCTAACCATCTTAAGCTCAATCTGGAGAAGACTGAGCTTCTCTTTTTTCCAGCAAAGAGCTCCCCAACGATCGACACTCCAATCACCATTGAGGGTTCTGTGGTGACCCCCTCCAGGTCAGCCAAAAACCTGGGCGTGGACAACCAGCTAAACTTCTCAAGCCACATCCCGGTAGTCACCTGGTCCTGCAGATTCTCCCTCTATAACATCAGGAGGATCTGCCCTTCCCTTACTCAACAAGCAACCCAGCTCCTAGTTCAAGCAGTAGTCATCTCCTGCCTTGTCTACTGCAACGCCTTACTGGCTGGCTTACCGGCCTGCGCTATCAGGTCACTTCAGCTGGTTCAGAATGCTGCTGCACGCCTGGTATTCAACCTCCCAAAACACTCTCATGTCACTCCACTACTCACTGAACTTCACTGGCTTCCGGCAGCAGCCTGCATCCAGCTTAAGACACTGGTGCTAGTTTACCAGGCCACAAGAGGCTCTGCCCCATCCTACATTCAGTCTCTGATCACTCCATACACTCCAACCAGATCTCTCCGCTCAACCTCCTCTGGGCGGCTGGCGGTCCCCTCACTTCGGGAACCTGGCAGCCATTCCACTCGGACACGTCTTTTTTTCTGCCCTCATTCCGTGGTGGTGGAAGGACCTTCCTCACCCAATCAGAACTGCGGAATAACTTGCCATCTTCCGCAGGAGCCTGAAAACCCACCTTTTCAGAATCCACTTGTCCCCTATTGTGTAACCTTTCTGTTATGTTACGTTTTATGGTATAAAAAAATCTTCTGTACTAACCTTGTCTCTATGTTGCAGATTTCTGTTCTGTTGTTGCAGGATATACAGGAGCATGGTACTGTAAATACTTAATTTGCATTCCTACTGTGATCTTTTGTTTTTGAGGTAGTTAGCCAAACCTGATAGATGCACTAATTGTAAGTTGCTTTGGTTTAAAAGCGTCTGTGAAATACCAAATTGTAAATTGTTTCTACAAATATCCAGTCCTCTAGTAATTTTTGATTGAATTTCCAATACCCACGACCCCGGGGATATTCAGTCGTTTCTAAATGGAGTGATGTTGATGATCAGATCTTATTTTGTCTTTAATTGAAACCTTTTTTACTTTGGATATTAAGGAAAATGAAATAAGGAAATAATCTATACGACTTGCCTGGTTTTGTCTTCTCCATGTATACCTATGTGATTTTGGGTTTTTTAACCTCCAAATATCAATCAGGTCAATTGTGTCCATTATAGATGTAATTTCTGTAGAAGCATGTGGATGATAATTGATTGAGTTACTTCCTTTATGATCCATTAAGGCATTCTGAACTATGTTATAATCTGCAACTAGGGCTGGGCGATATGGGCAAAAAATATGATCACAATATTTTTCCCTATTGATCAATATCGATATTTATCACGATATACATGGGTTAAAGATCTCCAGCCCCAGATCAGGCAATAAATTATTACTAGCGTATAGGGGCTCTGATATTGCCAGACCGGAACGCAATTTTATTAAAAACAATCACTGACGTGGTGTTTTTTCGGATGAGTTTTAACCAATGGTGGCCTGTTTAGGCGAATCGGCAAATAGTTTCAACTTTCTGTGAGGTGGTGTCAGGAAGTATTTGCGGGGACTGTATCAGTCAATTACTGCACAATAGGCTAGCATGCATTCAAATAGATGGAGCATGGAAGCAAAACTTGTGAAGGTTGGCGCAGACACAAGCACAATAGAACCGGGGGTGAAAAATAAATGGTGATAACCTTGGTTAGATGAAAACGGTAACGGTGGACAAACGTTCGGTGTATGTAGTCACAAATTAAAAGAGCCCAGGAGCTGCTTTGCACCGTGTGCTCGGCAACAGGTATTGTCTCCGCATGATACAGATCCCTCACACAAAGCAGCTGTTCGGGCTCTTCATTATACGTCAACGTTGCCGGGAGCTGTGGCCACTGTAACTGCTGCTGCTTCACCCATCCAAGACCGCGTGTGCAATCATGAAGTCCGAATCCGGGACAAGCACAGCTTATTCTCGGCAGAAAAGCACTGCGAAATGTATTAAAATAGACAATAGTAGATCGTGTATTGTACATATATGACGTAGAAAATTATCACTCAAGAGATATACCTTTTGACATTTATTTTCGCGTAGGAAGGAAAAAGTTAGGCAAGCAGTGTTTGCCTTGCTCGCCCTGATGGCACGCCATAGGCAATGTTTAGCGCACAAGCTGTCAAAACAGATGTTTTCACAGAACGTTGACGAGTCCACAAACCGCAATATGGACAGAATTTTCAATGTAACGTGAGTTCACTTTCACTGTCGCTTTTGTGGCCCTCACCGGTTCCACTTAATTTTTTCCTCGTTTCCAGAGCTTTCATCACCGCCGGTAACTCAAACAATGCTCTGTGGTAGGAAATGGGCGTGTACTTTGACGTGCAAGCCACAAACTGCAGACTGACTGGCAGTTGTCGCTGTTTTATTTCTGATGTGTGATAGGCTGTTAGATCTATCCATATCGAGTAAAAATGTCCAAAGCTTATCATCGTTATCGACATAAATTTTATCGCGATCCTGATTCGAGATCGTTTTATAGGCCAGGCCTATCTGCAACCATTATATAATAAAATCTTGTAGATTTGGCAGCCCTTATGTTATGATAAATGAACTCAAAGAAGATTGGATCATCGTTATTTGGGCCATATAAGTTAATCAAACAGAATTGCTTGTCTCCAATAGTTGTGTTTAAAATGATCCATCTTCCTTGAGAATCTGTTTCTAAAGTTTGTAAAGTGATTTTGAAATTATTTTTAAACAAGATCATGACTCCCCTTGAGTTTTTTAAACCATGGGAAAACAATATTGGACCACCCCATTCCTCTTTCGAAACAGTTTCATCTGAAGGTACCGAGTGTGTTTCTTGCAAACAGATAATGGAGTAGTCTTAATCTTTTAGGTAAATACTTGTCTTTTTTTCAAATCTGCTAGGCCATTACAATTATAGCTTGCAATAATAACTTCCTCACTTCCCATTATTTAAAGGCTAAGTTTAAATTTTGTAATGTTTGTATATCATGATCAAATCTCGGAATGTATACATTGTGAAGAAGATGGAAGAAATAAAATGCTGCCTTAAGATACAGGTAGTTGTCCTTCCACTACCCTCCCATATCAGCCAGAAATACGCATTCCTCCTCAATCCAAGCCACCCACCCTTCCCGCAACACTGGCCCCCAAGCCCAACCCCAACCCCCCTTTCTCTTTGAAGAGAGATGAATGAAAAATAAAGCAAAAAACAAAACAACAAACAACAAAAACATAAAGCAAAAACAGCAACAACCAAAGAACAGCAACAGTCTCTCAACACTACCCATAAATCTTCAAGACTACTTTCTCTTCCGACTGGATTAATAAACTAGCCCAAAAGTGATGGGCTTGTCAAAAGACTATAAGATAGATTCACATCTCATGATAGTTGAAAAATAGGACTTCTACTCACAACCATGGTGTAACTTTTGAGTCCCTGTACAGCTGATTATTGATGTATAATCTGTCCACAGTCAAGCGCACTTTGTTTTGTGCCCTGTTGCTCTTCATTATTGGGTACAGAATGCATCTTCTTTCCATGATTTCACAAGGGAATTGCTCATACGTCGAAAATCGTGTACCTTTTAGTTCTCTTCTACGATGGAGTATTAGGGCCACGTTGAGGGAAAAAAATTCTGAGATTTTGAGAATGAGATTGTAATATTACGAGAATAAAGTCGTAAATGAGAAAAAAGTCAATATTACATGAAAAAAGTCATAATTTAATGAGAATAAAGTCATATTCCAAGAAAAAAGTCGTAATATTACGAGAATAAAGTCGTAATTTTACAAGAGAAAGTCATGACATCACAAAAATAAAGTCGTAATTTTACGAGAAAAAGTCATAATATTATGAGAATAATGTCGTAATTTTAGGCTATTAGATTATTTTAGAGGGGAAATATCAGAAGAGCAGCCTGCCGCCTGCATTAAAATGCATCCACCTTTGGTCAAACATAGTGTTAAATGACCCAAAGTTGACTCACGTATTTTAATCATTTAATGTAGGTGCTAGTGCAGTTATTTGTACATTTTTTTACACTTACACTTAACTACACTTGATCTACATGGTAGATGGTATATGTTTTATATTCTGGACATTTCCTGTCAGTATTCCGGCCCCCTAGCTGTTGTGTTTATGTTCTCCCCATCTGTCATTGTGTCCATGTGCTTTTGTTTTTCCTTGTGTTCCAGCCCTGCCCTGCTCTCCGCCCACCTGATTACCCTGATCATATTCACCTGCCTGCCTGCACACCTGCTTTCCATCACCTCATCAGCCCAGCCCTATATCTACCCTGCTTGTCCCTGTCTTGTTTGCCAGATCATTACAGTGTTTTGTCTATCTTGGTCCTGCCTGTGTTTTCCTGTTTGCATTTACTGGTTTCTGCCTAGCCTGCTCTTCAACTTTGTCTCTGCCTGCCATTCAGCCCTGATTGCCTGATCTGCCTGCCTTCTCGGTTTGACCCTGCCTGTTCCTGTTTTGATCCTTGTTTTGCCCTTGGACTGCCTGCCTGGTTTTTTGACCCTGCCTGTTTCTCGATTGCCTGCTTGTCTGACGATTCAGTTAATAAACGCCTGGAATCTGAGCACTCGTGGTCCATGTCTGAGTCCATGCCTGAGCCCTGACAATTTCCTGTTTGTACGGCATCTTTTGGCCAGTACAGAAATCCCATTGTAAAATATATTGTATTGGATAAAACAGATGTGAGGACAGGCATACTTGCATGTGCAGTCAAGTTAATCAGAAGTTTTTTTTTTTCATTACATTTTGTCACAGCTCTGTTTATGTGCAGTAAGTTGACATTAAATCAATTCGGCCGAAACAAGAGGCTGGAGAAACAGGTTCAAATGCTTACATAAAAACATGGGTGTTTAATTGAAGCAGGGAATCTGCACCTTTTCAAATGAGAACCAACTCGATAAAGAGCACACAAATCCGGGTAGATTATTACTTAGCTATAAAATTGGCAAGTGCCGTTCAACATGCATTAGCATAAGTATCAGGACCTTGCACAATCTTTTCAAATTCCTGATACTTATGATAATGTGGTGCTGATGTGCCAAAAGTATTTTATTTGTGAAACCTGTACTAAAGTAAACTTCACAAGATGCTCCACATTCCTCATTTTAACGCAGGCGGATATCTGATATTTCCCCTCTAAAATAACACGTAGCCTAAAATGACAAATTTATTCTCATAATATTATGACTTTTTTCTTGTAAAATTACGACTTTATTCTCATTAAATTACAACTTAATTCTCGTAATATTATGACCTTATTCTCGAAATCTCAAAAAAAAAAATTCTCAGTGTGGCCCAAATACTCCATCATACTCTTCCGCGTTCCAATACATCCATCTTTGTTCCAATGCGTCCAACAGGCCTGGGTTTTTTAGGATCTTTTATGCGGCCGAGCCTGTGTGCTCTTTCAATTATGGCTTCAGCCGCTTGCTCCTTGGACATTTTAAGCTAATGTTTCATAAACTGTTTCACAAGGTTTTCCATCACGGTGTAATTTTCCACGTCTTCCTCCTTTATTCCCATGATCACAATGTTTTTCCTCATACTTCTACATTTTGGGTCAGGTATTTCAGCTTTCATTTGTTTATTTTCGTTAGAGAGTGTGGTGGAGAACCTCTCCCAGTCTAGGCCAATCGGACCGGAGGCTCCCTCCACACTTGTGCTGTAACAATTCTAAGTTATATAATTTATACATACGTTTTGTAATAATTACAGAACGTGAATTCCAGTGCCTGATAAAGAACAAACATTATTCTCAAGAGTCTGATGTAATTAGGTTTATTGCATATGGTGATCAATCACATACGTTAAACCGAGCTGGTCTGCACGGAGCAACACACACATTCACTCTCCCCAAGCATTCATTCACACCCCAAAAAGCTAGCCACCTTTGGTCTGCATACATTTCTCTTTTATTATTTTCCCCTAGCTCCTCCTGTTATACATGAAACGTCATTGCTGAATACGGATGAAAACTTCCTCACAGTGGTCAGAGGCAAGGGGAGGAGGTATCAGGCGTATCCCTAACACAAGACACCAGGAGAAGTGAAGGTCAGGTGAAGATCTGCACCTGCATCAAGAGAAGCAACATTATTTCGGCTTCTCTGTCATATGTGTAACCCACATAAAATGTACCATCACTGAAAGGGTTCATTTCTGCCTGGTCATGCGTAGTAGATGGTAGAGGGAGCGCGCACGCACCCACTGTTGCCAACTTAGCGACTTTGTCGCTAGATTTAGCGACTTTTTGGACCCCTTTAGCGATTTTTTTCCAAAAAAGCACCTAGCAACAAATCTAGCGACTTTTTGGACAAAGCTTAGCTTCTTTCCATAGAAGAGAGTGGCCAGTACTGCCCCGCGAGCAATAGGTACACCTCTCTCTGCGTCTATTCTGTTCAGTGAGTGGCAGAGAGACAGAGCAGCACATTCAGCACGGCAGCTGACATGGACGTGAATGAGCTGCGCATGTGCAAACAGTGTTGCCAAGGACCAATCACTAATCTGTATTGTTTGCTCCTTCTTCGTTTTAACTTAATTTAATTTGATCGTTTTGACCGTTATCACTGTCTTATCACTCACTAAAACGGAACATCCTTCTTGTGGTTTGTTACCCAGACAGAGGCTGTGCGCTGTGTGAGAGAAAAAAAAAAAAATAAAGATATTCTGTCGCTTCTAACTTTCTCTCTGAGTGATCATTTTACATGTAAATATAGCCAAAATCACGGCACAGCCGTTGTCTTTAAATTATGTGTATGGTGATTTTGTCAGATGACTTTACGGTTATAAAATCAGAATTTTAGCAGTGCAGAGCAGCAGCTTGGAAACTGCTTGGAAGTGACTGCTGGTTAACATGTAGTCTTAATGGGTCGCGTTTCAGTCACTATTTCATACTCGTCCCATTGTCTGACAACAGAAACAGAAAAATGTGTAAATGAGAACGGCTTTATTGGGAATTCGGCTGCATTAAAATACAGTATATGTGAGCACAGAGAGTAGGAGAGAAGCGACCTGATGTAAAGGGCTTACACCACCTGACACTAGGCAGAATGCAAATACGACGTGATGACGTCACGAATGTGCTAATTAGCAATGGACGTCATCTAGCGACATTTAGCGGCTTTTCGAGCAGGCTTTAGCTACTTTCCATTGAAAGTAGTTGGCAACATTGCACGCACCTTCTCACTCCTTTTCCCCGGATACCAAGATCAATGCAGACAGAGAAAATTAAGCAGAGAGTTGAGATAACCTTTTACTTTCCTTTTAATAATTTCTTCGAAGCCAAATCATCACCATTAGAGTGCATATACATAGGAGACATCCCTGGAAAAGTACAGAACCCAGAAGACTTTTTTCCATGCAGTTCTGCTGTTTTTTAGAAACTCCGGTAAGCGGTTCTTTCTTTGCTAGTTAGCTAGCTAGTTGTATCAAAATGGCGAGCGCTGTGTAGCTGTTGAAGACGTCATTAGTAGTGTTTATTAATAAAACGTTTGTAAATGTGTTGAATACTTATTCTTGCGAAACTAGAATTAAAAACCAATCGGAGTAAGAAGTTAACCGGTATTAAATGGGGAAAATATTCCGAGTATTAGATTTACTCCTGTACAATTTTAACTGCGTCACTACCATTAGCAATGTAGCTAATGTATTGAAGGGAATGGTAAACCTAAGTTAGTCGGTTATCACTTACACTAGCCAGCTGTGCTAGTAAGTCGTACTAGCAGTTGTAATTTAAGTAACCGGGTTTTCAAGGTTGTGAGTGTCTGGCAATGCTGTAGAGGTGATGTCACGCAGTTTATTTTCTGTGAACTTTATTTTTCTGAACAAAGATAGAGATGGAACTTAGAGAAAAGATTGTAATGGAGCTCTTACTGCTATATGCAGGTTGGTTTTTTTTATGTATACACATGCGAGAGTCAAGATACAGAGATGGCGAGCCAGAGAAGGTCCAGCGAGCTGCGTTGCCTGTGCTAGAGGAAGGACTGTGTGTGCGTCGATCGTCCTGTTCTTTGCAACTCCCACCATACTCCTCCAACGGATCGGAGCAACCGGATATCAACCGAGCAGCTAAGCAACTGGAAAATTAAAGAGATCTCTATTTTTTTTTCTTTCAAATCAAACTACCGGTAGATGGGACTTTGCTTTGCTTTATTTTTATATTTAGAAGCCCTAAGGTTGCAACCTAATTTTCTTTAAAAATTATTAAAGCCTGGTACCAGAGTAGTAAAATTTTAAAGACCTTACGAGTAAAAGAGCGCTCATTTTATTTTTATACTTGTAGCAAATCAAATAACAAATTGGTTGGGAAAGTTTCTTTTGCCATTACCTTGAGAGATATATTTTGTTTTTTTATACTGAACTGTAAATATTTAAAAGTGAGGACATTTGAGCTTCATGTGGTTGATAAATGTGCCAGCAATATTTTATTTTCCTGACTGAATTGTCATTGAGTTTTTATTCCTCCGTAACCGGACCTAGAGTGGGTGTTTACTTTAGATGCGTTCATCCAGTGACTAGCCCAGCGTACTCCACAGACAAGCCAGATCAGAAGATACTAGGATTTGATTTGTTCTCTATTGCAACATTACTCACCCACTGTGTTACATATGCACCCTGACTCATACAGAAACCTATTGTTCCAGCTCCATATCTGCCTTGGCTGCTAAAAAATATATAATTGACTATCCACTTTAACCTAGAATAACCCTAACCTAATGTAACCCACTGGAAATGCTTGCTTATGAAACTCAAACTCCTCCCTTAAAGTCACCCCATCTTCTCCATACACTATTGTTACTTCTTCACAGTCACACCACATTCTCCTGTTATCTCTCCCCCAGCATGCCCCTGTGGTACATCAGCACTTTTCTGTCTTCTTTTTAAAATATATCCTGCCTTAATTTTACATTATTTCCAGGGTTCACACACCTTAAAAATAAAAATAACTAAATATAGCTGCAAGCAGCAATGAAGAGGCCAAGCACCTCAGGGCCACCAGGTAGACAACTACTCAGAACAACCCCTGAACAAGACACCAGTCCATCACAGGTTGAACAGACACACTAACACCCACTCTTACACTCACACCTATGGGCAATATAGCATGTCCAATTGACATTACCTGAATGTGTTTGGACTGTGGTAGAAAACCAGAATACCCAGAGGAAAGCCACATGAACACAGGGACAAGTTACAAACTGAACACAGATGCACCCTGAATTTGAAACCTCCATATTGTTAGGGAGTAGTGCTAACCATTTGCACCACCGTTCTGCCCCCCACCACACATATGTTAAGCTTAAACATAAGCAGTGCCATAAAGTTCAGTGTGCCTTCTTGGGACGTCGCAATAAGAAGTGCCAAAGCTGTTGGAGGCGTGCAATTTCTGGGTATTTGAAAAAATCCAAAATCGTGGGAAAATGGTAGAGAGCATACCATATTAGCTGAATATAATAACATGTCCCTAAATTGAAAAGGACCCCCATTTTTCAACACCTGTTTTTGGTAACAGACTTTTTGAAGATCAAATCTTACTTCTCAAACAAATCATTTCATTTGAAATCAATTTAATAAAGCACACTGAATAAAACAAGGTACGGTGATATATTTTCTACATCTTTTAGATGAAATTGCCACATTTAAATAAAAATACAATGTAATCACATTTTTAAATGTATACGTTATTTAAATAAAAATAGCCATCTGCTGTTCTTAATGTATAATGACATTTATTAGTCTAGTCCTCCCAAGTAAGACAACCCCACATATCAGATGTAATTTCTGAAGAAGGAAAAAAAACCCTGTCTTACATTCAGGCCAATATGGAAAGTCCAAGTGTTTCTTCAACACTATTTAGTGTATTAATTGTAGCAATAGGTCAAAAGGTGCAGGAGATGTGCCTATTTTAAGTGCTACAATCTGATTGTATCTTAGCAGCCATGCCATTGAACTATGTGTTCATTTTCCAGTTAGGACCTGACATGTAATGACGTGATGATCTACAAAAAATTGGTGGCAATGTCTGCTTTTCTTTTTGTGGTCTGTGCCTTTTGATGTCCATTAGAACAACATATTGTTAAAATCTAAGTACATGGATGCATGGGTGTTTAAACCTGTTTTTCAGTATAGTACCCCAAAGTGGCCAAATTTCATGAAACTTGGTGCATGCCCAGTATTGCGAATACCAACAAAGAGTACCAAGTTTGGCATCACTCCAACAAAGCACTGCTGAGATATGACTCACTTCCTGTTTTGGTGTCTTCACCATGGAATTTCATTGGACGACAGTGGCTGTATCGTTTGCCCTAGCAAAATTCTTTGAATAGCTTTTGGGCAGACCCCTCTGTAGATGATACGTAGCAGATTTGGTGGTGATAGGAGCAACAGCCTAGGACTAGTTCACAAAAGTAGGTTTTTTCAAAAATTCAAAATATGATTTTTTTTCCCAATATCCAATACAGTAGATGAGTCTATCCAATTCATCATGACCCAGGGATTCAGGGGAAATGAGGATCACAACTCTAGGACAAACGATTCAAAAGTTATAAGCAAAAATGTACTCTGAAATTTGGCCTGTTGGTGGCACTACAGGGAATGATGGATTGACTCCAAATTTGGTACCTGGATACCTTGGACTGGGCTCTATGAGGTTGCCAGATTCCACCAACATCCACTTAGGGCTTCTATGGCCTGCCATAGAAAACCATTGAAAAAACGATAATGCCAAGATGGCCGACAAACAAAAAGGCCGACACAGAGGTTTCATGCTTTCCCAACCTTTACTGTGATGATGCACAAGAAATTTGGTTGAAACATCTGCTTTGGTTCCAAAGTGATAGGCATTTGAATTTTTTTTCTCTGGTTTTGTGGTATAGCACCCCCGTTTTCCCCCATATCGTTTGCCCTAGCAAAATTCTTTGAATAACTTTTGGTCAGAACCCTCTGTAGATGATACGTACGAAATTTGGTGGTGATAGGATCAACAGCCTAGGACTAGTTTGCAAAAGTAGGTTTTTCAAAAAATTCAACATGGCGGAAAATCCAATATGGCGGACTTTAACGTCAATAGGTGCATTTGAATTGGCATGACCCAAGGATTCAGAAGAAATAAAGATCACAACTGTGGGACAAATGGTTCCCAAGTTATAAGCAAAAATGTACCTTGAAGTTTGGCCTGTTGGTGGTGCTACAGAGATGGATGGATTGACCCCAAATTTCATGCTTACTTACTTCGGACTGTCCTCTATCAATGTACCGAATTTCATAAAAATCCACCAAGGGGTTCTATGAGCTGCCACAGACTCCCATGGTGGAAAGTATAATAATAATAAATATAGCTGCAAGCAGCAATGAAGGGGCCAAGCACCACAGGGCCACCCATTAGACAACTAATCAGAACAACCCCTGAAGAGGACACCAGTCCATCACAGGGTAAACAGACACATTGACACACAGTCATACACTCACACTAAATGGTTCAAAAGTCATAAGCAAAAATGTACTCTGAAATTTGGCCTGTTGGTGGCGCTACAGTGAATGATGGATTGACCCCAAATTTGGTGCCTGGCTACCTTGTACTGTGCTCTGAGGGTGCCAGATTCCACCAAAATCCACCTAGGGCTTCTATGGACTGCCATAGAAAACCATTGAAAAAACAATAATACCAAGATGGCTGAAAAACAAAATGGCCGACACAGAGGGTTCATACTTTCCCAGATAGGGTCCTTTACTGTGATGATGCACAACAAATTTGGTTGAAACATCCGCTTTCAGCAGCAATGAAGGGGCCAAGCACCACAGGGCCACTAGATAGACAACTAATCAGAACAACCCCTGAACAAGGCTCCAGTCCATGACAGGATGAAAAGACGCATGGACACCCACTCTCACACTCACACCTATGGGCAATGTAGTATGTCCAGTTGACATCATCTGAATGTGTTTGGACTGTAGTAGAAAAGCAGAATAACCCAGAGGAAACCACATGAACACAGGGATAAGATGCAAAACTCAATGCAGAGACACCCCAAACTTGAAAGGGCTTATTGCTAGGCAATAGTGCTAAACACCTGTACCACCATGCCACCACCCTACATATATGTCCAAGCAGTGTCATAAAATGCAGTGTGACTCCTTGGCATATTGCAACAAGGAGTTAAATCTTGGCATATTTGAAAAAATTCAAAATGGTGGGAAAAAACTGGCAGACAACATACTGTATTGGTCTAATAAAACATGTCCCTGATTATAAAAGGACCCCCATTGTTCAACACCTGTTTGTGGTAACACGTTTTGAGGACCAAATCTTGTTTTTATAAATAAAATCATTTCATTTGACATGAATGTAATAAAAACAAATTGAATAAAATAAAGGTATGTTGATATATTTTCTATATGTTTTAAATGAAATTGCCACATTTAAATAAAAATGAAATTCACCTATTCTACTGGTATTTCTAATACCGTTCAACCATCTCCTGGTGAAAAACATCCATTGTACAGATAAATGGCACCATCTGCTGTTGTAAATGTATGATGACATTTAAATGTCTAGTCCTCGAATGTAAGACAGGCCCACTTCTCAGATTTAATTTCCAGGAAAAAACAGCATCTTTGTAATTACATTTTTAACCCCATGAGGCCTAAGCATGTGTAACATATTCCACCTGAAGTTACCCACCCAAATCTGAAGGCTTCCCATTCACACAACATACCGTAAGGTAATCATTCTCATGTAAAGTTACAGAGAATCGCTCAAAATTTAAGGAAAAATCACTTAGAACTCTTTAAAGTTATATAAAATGTCAAAAATGTCTTAGAAACCCCAAAAATGAAGGAGCTTTTAGAAATTTTATTTGACATCTGGATTCTAATGTCAAAACAACATTTTATCCATGTTGTAGGGCTGTTCTGGCATTACAACTTTGGCTACTAGGCGGTGTACTTGCACCATGCAAAATTTGGAATGCATCCTTCATTCCAATATGATGCTACTGCATTGCGAATAAAGGGGGGGTAAGTGGCCTCTCCAAGTGTCCCTTTTACCTCTCCAAATGTCCTTTTACCTCTCCAGAAAAAAAGCATGTACAGAAACAACTATATTGCACAAAAACATTTATATATATTATCTGCACTGAATGGCAACATCATGTAATGTATTTTCCTCCAGATTTCTAACCTTACTTGAGTGTCTCATGTTATGCACCTCTCCAAGTGTCCTTTACCTCTCCAAATGTTATTTTTGGCCTCCCAAACAGGAAACAGGAGACCAGAGATGAAATTTTCACTTTTATTACATTTTTTTCTCGTGCCATACAGAGCATTGTCTCATTTAACTTTTTGATGTCCGGTTTCATGCCACAGTTGCATTGTGCACCAAGCACAATGTCACATTGAGTGGGAGGTGAGATGGAGGTGAGAAGTGTTGACCCAGTGGGGTGGGGAAGAATGCCAGGGTCTTTTAGTTTTCAGATGGCTCCCACATGGCTCCCACACCTCATCTGAGTCAGACTCACTCCTATTACAACACACAAACAAACATTTTGTAAGTGACAATAATAAAGGCAAAGCTTTCACAAAATGCTTCAAAATCCTCATTCCACCAGCTGTACACCCCGCCCCTACCCCCACAGCAGAACTCCTGTTAGCTGTAAAGGACCCTCCCTTTCCAGCACCAGCTGGGTTCATGTTTCAGCATTCCTGAAGTTTTTACACTACCTCACCAAGGACTCCCTTCCCCCCTTTGCTGTGCTTGAAGAGGGAGAGAAAAGGCTCAACCATCTCAAAACCCAATATAACTAAATGAATAGAGAAACCAAGAAACTAGAAATCAGAAAACATACACGTATATGAATAAAAAATATAAACATAAATATGTAGCATACTACAGACATTCTGATACTGAATAGTGATACGTATTGATGGGTTGAAAATTGAAGTCTCTTATATTTTTATCTTATATATTATCGCTAGTATATGTAAAAGGGTCTAGTTCCCAAAGACAAGATAGGGTACTTGGATTGTTTACGCCAGCGTTTCTCAAATCTCTCTTGGAGGACCCCTAGTCCCGCATGTTTTAGAGCTCTCTGCTCCAACGCAGCTGATTTACATGATCAGCTTGTTATTAGGCAGCTTCAGGAGTGTATAAATCGAGTTGATCAGTTGAGCTCGGCTCCGGGAGAGGTTGGAGAAACGCTGGTGTACGGGACGTTTTGCTCTAGCCTTAGCGTTCATGTAAGTCGCTTTGGAGAACAGTGTCAGCTAAAATAATAAATGTAAATGTAATAAACAAGCATAAGCTTCAAAACAACGTAAATTTGAATACCTGTCCACAGCAGGGTCCTCTCCGTTGATATAAGTGTCCTCCAGTGAATCAAAGCTATCGCTGCCTTCGGAGTCACGCTGTTCTTCGATGTTATTTTCCTTTTCCAAGGACGCTAAAACATCCTCAAGACGATGAACGATTTTCTCTTGTTTTTCACCTTTTCCGACGCAATTTTTACTTTCTTTGGTATTTCAAAAACCAGTTTTCTTTGCCTAAAACGCCGCGCGAGCGCCATTATGCAACCCTCTTTGTTGGAGAAGCTTCCTGGGGGGGGGTCGTTGTGCCTCGCAACAAATTGCCGTCTGATTGGTCTTTATCGACCAATCGTTGGAAAGCTTATATTCTCAGTTGTCCAATGAGGTACGTTTGTCACAATCAAGCGGGCGGTGTATTTTTTTTTCGATTTTTTGAAGTTGGGCCTTGTTGTTTACGTCATTTTCTTTTGTCCCACCCACGTCAGACAAAATAAAGTATTACTAACTGATGGAATTACGGAAATGTATGCATTCAGTGTCGCTTTGAAGGGGCCAAAGTACGGTAAAGAGCAGTATAAAGCTTTGGTCTGTGGGTTGAGCGTGCGAGATTAAACTCTCTTTTTCAATGGCTATATAGAGATCCGTAAACCGATGGACCCGTCGGCGGGTCTAGAGACCGTATGTGGTTAAATGAAGGAGTTTTTTTAATAAAATAAAAATGTAATTAAACTAGCTTACTGGAATTTCTAGTACCATTTAACCATGTCCGCATAAAAAGCCAAGCGTTTTACAGGTAAATGGCGCCATCTGCTGTTTGCAATATGCAATTATATATGCAAGTATATAATGACACTTAAAAGTCTACTTCTCAAATGGAAGTCAAACCCACTTGTTCAGATGTAATTTCCAGGAAAAACACCCCCAAGCATCCAAATTTCATGAAACTTAATGTGTGTCCCTAGGCCTCTTGGTAAACACGTGTACCAAGTGTCAATAGAAAAAAAGTGTTGTAGATATATGTTCACTCCTCCTTTATGGTGCCTGCATTGTAAAATTTGTCAGTTCATTGTGGCCATATTGTTCGACCTAGCAAATATCTTTTAAAAATAGTTAATGCCAATGGGCCAAAGAAACACACAAAATTGCACCTAGATTGACTGAGAGCTCTACAAACACAAGTCTAAAGGTGTTTTTGACTAAATCCAAAACAGCCAAAAAACAAAATGGCTGACACCACTGGCATATAATTTCCTAGTTAGAATACTATAATGTAATGATCAACAAAAAGTTTGTTTGAAATATTTGCTTTCATTCTAGAATAATCGCCATGTAAAGACTTTTTTCCTGGTATAATGCTGCAAACTGCCCAAATTTCATGAAACTTGGCGGGTGCTCAGTATTCCTCCTGGAAACGAAATGTACCAAGTTTGCTAACAATCCAACAAAGCATTGCGAAGATATGGCTCACTTGCTGTTTTAGTGTCTTCACCATCAGATTTCATTGGACCACAGTAGCCATATTGTTTCCTTCTCATCAGAGAGGTCTCAAGACGATGCATGCAAAACTTGGCAGCGATAGGGTCAACGGGATAGGACCAGTGCGCAAAAAATATATTTGTAAATATTCAAATTGGGGGGAAATCCAATATGATGGCACTTGACTCGAGGGTGCCTTTGACTCGTCGTGATCAAAGGACTCATGAGAAAGAAAAAAATTCAACCCTAGGCAAACCGGTTCAGAATTTCTAAGCAAAAATGTACTCTGAACTTTGGCCTGTTGGTGGCGCTAGAAGCAATGATGGAATGACCTGAAATTTTTTTGCCTCAATACATTAGACTGTGGTAATACACAAAAGCTCATTGTGCCATAACTCTAGGAGGAGGTAGTTAAATGTGTTTTTGACAAAAGCAAAGATGGATGAAACACAAAATGGCCGACGCAGAGAGTTCTCAGTTAGGTCCCAGTTAGGTAGTCCAAGTTCCCAGTTAGGATCCTTAACTTTGATGAAGCACAAGAAATTTAGTTAAAATATCTGCTTTTCTGCCAGAGTAATGGGGATTTAAATGATTTTTTTAATGGTATAGCGCCACCGTGTGGCCAAATTTCATGAAACTTGGTGACTACCCAGTATTCCCCATGGCAATGAAGTGTACCAACTTTGGCATCAATCCAACCAAACACTGCTGATATATGGCTCACTTCCTGTTTTGGTGTCTTCGTCATTGAATTTCATTGGACGACAGCGACCATATTGTTTGCCCTAGCAAAATTCTTTACAAAACTCTTGGTCAGAGCCCTCTCTAGATGATACGGACCAAATTTGGTGTTGATAAGATCAACGGTCTAGGACTAGTTTGCAAAAGTAGGTTTTTCGAAAAATTCAATATGGCGGAAAATCCAATATGGTGATTTTTCTTCAAATGGGTCCATTTGACTCATCATGACCCAGGGATTCAGAGGAAATAAGGATCTCAACTCTAGGCCAAACGGTTCAAAAGTTATAAGCAAAAATGTACTCTGAAATTTGGCCTGTTGGTGGCGCTAGAAGCAATGATGGAATGACCCCAAATGTTTTGCCTAGATACCTTGGACTGTGCTCTAAGAGGGTGCCAAATTTCAGCAGGATCCACCAAGGGCTTCTATTGGCTGCCATTGAAAATTGCTAATACCAAGATGGCCGACAAACAAAATAGCCAACACCTAGGGTTGATAATATCCCAGTTTGGGTTCTTTACTGTGATGATGCAAAAGAAGTTTGGTTGAAATATCTGCTTTCATCCTGGAGTAATGGGGATTTTAATACATTTTTTGGTGTTTTTCTGGTATGGCGCCCCCGTGTGGCCAAATTTAATTAAACTTGGTGAGTACCCAGTATTCCCCCTGCCAATGAAATGTACCAAGTTTGGCATCAATCCAACCAAGCATTGCTGTGATATGGCTCACTTCCTGTTTTGGTGTCTTATGCCATCCAATTTCATTGGACAACAGCGGCCATGTCATTTGTCCTAGCAAAATTCTTTTGATAACTTTTGGTCAGACCCATCTCTAGATGATACATACCAAATTTGGTGGCGATAGGATCAACGGTCTAGGACTAGTTCGGAAAAGTATGTTTTTCGAAAAATTCAAAATGGCGGAAAATCCAATATGGCGGACTTTAACGGCAATGGGTGCATTCGAGTCGTCATGACACAAGGATTCAGGGGGAAAAATAACAACTCTAGGACAAACGGTTCAAAAGTTATAAGCAAAAATGTATCTTGAAATTTGGCCTGTTGGTGGCGCTACAGAGATGCATGGATTGACCCCAAATTTGGTGCCCGGATACCTTGAACTGTCCTCTATCAATGTGCCAAATTTCATCAAAATCCACCAAGGGGTTCTATGGGCTACCATAGACTCCCATGGCGGAAACAATAATAATAGTGAAAAATTCTAACAATTACAATAGGTGCCTAGCACCTTCGGTGCTTGGCCCCTAATAATAGTGAAAAATTCTAACAATTACAATAGGTGCCTTGCACCTTCGGTGCTTGGCCCCTAATAATAATAATAATAATAATAGTGAAAAATTCTAACAATTACAATAGGTGCCTTGCACCTTCGGTGCTTGGCCCCTGAATATAGCTGCAAGCAGCGATGAAGGGGCCAAGCACCACAGGGCCAAAAGTTAGAAAATCAGAACAACCGCTGAACATAACACCAGTTCATCACAGGGTGAACAGACACATTGACACCCACTCTTACACTCACACATATGGGCAATATAACATGTCCAATTGACATTATCTGAATGTGTTTGGACTGTGGTAGAAAAGCAATACCCAGAGGAAAGCCACATGAACACAGGGACAAGGTACAAACTGAATGCAGATGCACCCCGAACTTGAAACCTCCATATTGTTAGGCAGTAGTGCTACCCATTTGCACCACCATACTGCCCCCCACCACATATATGTCAAGCTTAAACATAAGCAGTGCCATAAAATATAGTGTGCCTTCTTGGGATGTCACAATAAGAAGTGCCAATGCTGTTGGAGGCGTGCAATTTTTGGGTAATTGAAAAAAAATCCATAATCGTGGGAAAATGGCAGAGAGCATACCATATTGCTGAATGTAATGACATGTCCCTGATTAGAAAAGGACCCCCACTTTTCAACATCTGTTTTTGGTAACAGACTTTCTGAAGATCAAATCTTACTTTTTAAAGAAATCATTTCATTTGATATCAATTTCATAAAACACACTGAATAAAAAAAGGTACGGTCATATATTTTCTACATATTTTAGATGAAATTGCCACATTTGAATAAAAATAAATGTAATCACATTTTCAAATGAATAAGTTAATTAAATAAAAATAAAAATAAAGTAGTGTACTGGGATTTTACTACCACTGAACACTCAGATGAATGGCGCCATCTGCTGTTGTCAATGTATAATGATATTTAACTGTCTAGTTCTCCCATGTAAGAGAACCCCACTTCTCAGATGTAATTTCTAATGAAAAAAAAACCCTGTCTTACATTCAGGCCAATATGGAAAGTCCAAGTGTTTCTTCAACACTATTTAGTGTATTAGTTGTGGCAGTAGGTCAAAAGGTTCAGGAGATGTGCCTATTTTAAGTGCTACAAACTGATTGTATCTTAGCAGCCATGCCATTTGGACAATGAACTATGTGTTCATTTCCCAGTTAGGAACTGATATGTAATGATGTAATGTTCTACAAAAAATTGGTGGCAATATCTTCTTTTCTCTGTGTGGTCTGTGCCTTGTGATGTCCATTGGAACAAAATGCCATTAAAATCTAAGTACATAGACACATGGGTGTTTAAACCTGTTTTTCAGTATAGCACCCCAAAGTGGCCAAATTTCACTAAACTAGGTGTGTTCCACCCAGGCCTTATGGTAAGCACGTGTACCAACTTTTATGCCAATGAACAATAGCATTGCAGAGGTATGGCCACTCTTCCTTTTTGGTGACTTCACGGGCGAATTTCTGGGTACATTGCGGCCACATTGTTCAAGGTGGCAAAAATCCTTTAACAACTGTTAAAGACAATGGTCCAAAGAGGTAATACACAAAAGCTCATTGTGCCATAACTCTAGGAGGAGGTAGTTAAATGTGTTTTTGACAAAAGCAAAGATGGATGAAACACAAAATGGCCGACGCAGAGAGTTCTCAGTTAGGTCCCAGTTAGGTAGTCCAAGTTCCCAGTTAGGATCCTTAACTTTGATGAAGCACAAGAAATTTAGTTAAAATATCTGCTTTTCTGCCAGAGTAATGGGGATTTAAATGATTTTTTAATGGTATAGCGCCACCGTGTGGCCAAATTTCATGAAACTTGGTGACTACCCAGTATTCCCATGGCAATGAAGTGTACCAACTTTGGCATCAATCCAACCAAACACTGCTGATATATGGCTCACTTCCTGTTTTGGTGTCTTCGTCATTGAATTTCATTGGACGACAGCGACCATATTGTTTGCCCTAGCAAAATTCTTTACAAAACTCTTGGTCAGAGCCCTCTCTAGATGATACGGACCAAATTTGGTGTTGATAAGATCAACGGTCTAGGACTAGTTTGCAAAAGTAGGTTTTTCGAAAAATTCAATATGGCGGAAAATCCAATATGGTGATTTTTCTTCAAATGGGTCCATTTGACTCATCATGACCCAGGGATTCAGAGGAAATAAGGATCTCAACTCTAGGCCAAACGGTTCAAAAGTTATAAGCAAAAATGTACTCTGAAATTTGGCCTGTTGGTGGCGCTAGAAGCAATGATGGAATGACCCCAAATGTTTTGCCTAGATACCTTGGACTGTGCTCTAAGAGGGTGCCAAATTTCAGCAGGATCCACCAAGGGCTTCTATTGGCTGCCATTGAAAATTGCTAATACCAAGATGGTCGACAAACAAAAAGGCCGACACCTACAGTTCATGATATCCCAGTTAGGGTCCTGTACTGTGATGATGCGCGAGAAGTTTGGTTGAAATATCTGCTTTTGTCCAGGAGTAATGGGTGTTTTAATACATTTTTTGGTGTTTTTCTGGTATAGCACCCCCATGTGGCCAAATTTCATTAAACTTGGTGGGTACCCAGTATTCCCCCTGCCAATGAAATGTGCCAACCTTGGCATCAATCCAACCAAGCATTGCTGAGATATGGCTCACTTCCTGTTTTGGTGTCTTCGCCATCCAATTTCATTGGACAACAGCGGCCATGTCATTTGTCCTAGCAAAATTCTTTTGATAACCTTTGGTCAGACCCATCTCTAGATGATACATACCAAATTTGGTGGCGATAGGATCAACGGTCTAGGACTAGTTCGCAAAAGTAGGTTTTTCAAAAAATTCAAAATGGTGGAAAATCCAATATGGTGGACTTTAACGGCAAAGGGTGCATTCGACTCATCATGACCCAAGGATTCAGGGGAAAAAAAGATAACTCTAGGCCAAACGGTTCAAAAGTTATAAGCAAAAATGTATCTTGAAATTTGGCCTGTTGGTGGCGCTACACAGATGCATGGATTGACCCCAAATTTGGTGCCCGGACACCTTGAACTGTCCTCTATCAATGTGCCAAATTTCATCAAAATCCACCAAGGGGTTCTATGGGCTGCCATAGATTCCCATGGCGGAAACAATAATAAATGTAGCTGCAAGCAGCGATGAACGGCCCAAGCACCAAGGGTGTAGCCTCGCGTGGGTTATGGCCTCATCAGATACTTGGTTATTGTTCCTTATGACTGTTTGTGACTAGTAAATGGTTGTAGAGGATACACACTCAAGACACAAATATATTGTGCTGTACTACAGTTTGTGATGGCAATTCATTTATATGTTGTGTAAAGTGGATCAGTAATCACTATATGGTACATCAGAATGTAGGGACAGTATGTTGTCATTGATTGTGTATCGTTATTTGATAATTCTTTGGTTTGGTAATTGCAGTCGGTGTGGTGATTGGTGTCGGCATCATAAATATGTTGACATCATACTGACCAAATTTAGTATGAATCTGATGAAAACAATATGATTTCTTACGTAAGAGGAGGAGTGAACATCATGGCATCATAAATATGTTGACATCATACTGACCAAATTTAGTATGAATCTGATGAGCCGTGTAGGAGAAAGATTTGTTAAAATTTTGTCAAAACTTTGCTATAAATGCCTTACTTCCTGCTGCCAGTTGGTGGTGCTATGACAATGAATCACAATTGGCATGTGCATCTGATTTTGCTCCATAATTGAACATACATGTGAAGTCTGGGCCAAATCAAACAATGTACAGCGGAGATATGCCACATTTCGTGTTTGAGCGCAGTAACATGTTAATTGATCACCTCGCCATGGCAACGCCGATTGAGATATCATAAATCCCTTCTCAATTTAGCATCAGGAATGTCTTGGCATCATACTGACTAAATTTGGTATGAATGGGATGAATCCTCTAGGAGGAGTATTCGAAAGTTCAGTGACTGTGAAAACGCACAAAATCCAAAGTGACCAACTTCCTGTTGGGTGGAGTTAAGGGGTGTGAGTGTGAAATTTGTTCATCTTAGGTAGACCAATATGCCTACAAGTTTGGTGCATGTGCGTAAATTGGGCGTCCACCGTGAACACACTTGACAAAGGGGGCGCTATCGAGCCCCCGTGCTACACCCAGGTCCAAGCTTTTGATAACTCCCAATTCACGCAACTTCTGATGTGTTAGCCAAATTTCATGAGTTTTCGTGCATGCCAAGCACCTCAAAAAGGCCACCATATGTCGAAAAATAATAATAAATATAGCTGCAAGCAGCGATGAACGGGCCCAAGCACCAAGGGTGTAACCTCGCGTGGGTTATGGCATCATCAGATACGTCGTTATTGTTCCTGATGACTGTTTGTGACTAGTAAATGATTGTAGAGGATACACACTCAAGAAACAAATATATTCTTATGTCATACTTTCACTTAGTGAGGGCAATTCATTTATGTTGTGTGAATTGAATCAATTTACCAGTACATCGCACAAAACAACACAAAGACAGTTTGACCTCAGTATATTAAAGTAAATCTAATGAGGACAAATCATGGTCATTGGCGTATGTCTTAGAGGAATACTAAAATATTTGGTATATAAGCCTTACTTCCCATTGGCAGTTGGTGGCGCTATGACAATGAATCACAATTGGCATGTGCATCTGATTTTGCCCCATAATTGAACATACATGTGAAGTCTGGGCCAAATCAAACAATGTACATCAAAGTTATGCCACATTTCGTGTTTGAGCGCAGTAACATGTTAATTGATCGCCTCGCCATGGCAACGCCGATCAATTTACTGCAAAGAATTTTCAGCACGCAATTAATGAAATGCCACGTTTTTGTGTCATAGTGGTTTTGCTAAACCTTTGTCCACCACTTTTTCCATTATTTATTAAATGTTCAGAGTTTACGTGGACATGTGGAGGATTTAAGCTTGTGTTCAACCTCTCTCCTCCCACTTGGCGTCAGCTGTAACAGAAACATGGCTACCTGCTGCTTTTGCTACTGAAAGTGTTAATATAGGTGACTATGAGTTCCATAGTATTCCACGGTGTTTGGCTTATTCTCAGGATAATTGCCATTTTTGATGTCTTAGTAAACAACAGCATGGTGGAGTTGGCATGTACACCAAATCTGGATTGGTATGTAATTGCCATTTGATTCCAGATGTGAATTTAGAATGTTTAGTGATTCACTTTAGTGAAATGAACATTATTTTGGTGGTGATCTACAGGCCTCAGACATATCCTGTAACACTATTTAAACACCATCTGGGACGCTTGGTGGACAAGTTGTCGCTCATGTGCGATAACATAGTTATTATGGGAGATTTCAATGAAGATGCTTTGAAATCCAGCTCATACTAACTTCATGGCAGCCAAAGGTTATGTACAGCAGGTTTCAGACCCCACTACAGAGGCAGGTACATTACTTGATCATGTATATGTGAAATAGAACATGCATTAATTGTGTACAAGCAACAGTCTTGCCAGTGTACTTCAGTACCCATGAGGCCATTCTCTGCACCTTTGTAAGTCAGTAGTTGACCCTTAACATAATAAATAGATGTTGACTCTTGTAGCAGTAACAGGTAACAACATACTAAGTACTTCCAGCTTCAGTCTGCCTTATTGTTGAAGGAGATAAGGACCATGATAGCAGTGATTCACTGTTTTCTGGATCCTTATTAAACCAATAGCAGATCCTAACAGTTGCTTTGTGTTCTGTTCACAGCAACATAGGTACAAATACCTGAATGGTGTGGTGATAAATGAAATGCTCACTGTTGTAGCGCTGACATGGTACGCATTTCCAGGTAGTTTATGACTTTTTTCTTTTTCTTAAAAAAAAAAAAAAAAAGCAAAACAAAAAAAAAGCTACTAACTACAATACTAACTTGATTGGTACATACACTCCATGTTCATGTTATTAACAAAACTAATAATTTCCAGATAGTTTAGGACTTTTTTTATTTCTTTAACAAAAAAAAAGCTACTAACTGCAACACTAACTTGATTTGTTTTCAATCCATGCTTGCACGCATACACTCCATGCTCATGATATTAACAAAACTAACAGCTTGCTTATTCACAATCAGATATCAATTACTTACACACTTCTATACAATGTAATATATCTTATGTCTGCTCATGTTACACACACACACACCACCACCAACAACAAACTACTTACACTATTTTTTTATACTCAGTGTTACTCATTTGCACATC